>JAUYWV010088145.1:0-15354 GCA_032274565.1 Nematoplana nigrocapitula | reverse complement strand
CATAAGTTACGCATTCAGCAGATTTCAAATTTACAAAATTTGAAGTAAAAATTGATTTACTTCAAGAAATACAACGACCTAATGTAGTTTAATATTATTAAACCCAGATAGAATTTGAATTTGAATTAACAAGTGCGCTTAATATTATGGCAGGACAGTGTACTACAGAAATGCTTAGCAGTAAGTAGTACACGAGGATTTAGACAGTGCTTTGTGACCTCATGTCGGCATTAGTGCCGCAGTAGAGAATTGTGGAGAAATTATAAATCCATGTGTGAATGGATACCGCATCTAGTCACCATCAGATCAGACTAGCAATTTCGATGAATGATGTACCGCCTGCACATCAGATACACAAATCTGACTCACCAACTCACCCCATTTAAATCACGAGGCCGAATACTGATTCGATGTGATAAAAGCCAAAATCCAGGAGCCGCGTCGAGTGTGCAATCTTCTTGATGACGCACAACAAGTACAGAACGCTAATCAAATGAACTGCATATCTTGATCGGCATGCTATATAACGTTTCGTGCGTTGCTTGGCGATTTTAATACTTTAAAAATGAATAATACGTTCAATAATTTAAAAAATATTTAATCATATACAACCCAGAAACAGAATGATTACCTGGGCAAGAAATGATTTTATACTTTCACTCCCGCTAACCTAATTAGTTTGGGCGATAAACTACGGAGGCGTCAATAAAAAAATGATGCCACATTAATTTCCGGTCTGCTCCGGGATTTTCCCTAACTTATATCTATACTTTTTTAGGATTTTTTCTCCCTTTACATTGCGCCATAGATCAGAAAGATGCGGGGATTGATGTTATAGAATCAAGCATTAAATTAAAACTAGACTTATTATGTGACAATGTCACATGTTGATCCAAGTCATCACTTCGCCCGATCAGTACTGGGAATCATTTGAAAGACAATCATGCTATTTTATGACACTTTTTGTCCACACACACAGAGAGACCAAGAGAAACACCAACACAATCAACACAATCGAGTAGTAAATCAATGTCTGGAAAGGAAGAAACACAGATCATCGTTAAACTATAGGCCCAAATAAATATATCTATCGCGTGTCCCATAGATAATGATTTTTTATATCAATCGTATATTTCTAATGGGAGACGTTTGAATTTTGTTAGCATATTTTATGTGGCATTTCTTACTAATCTCATCCTAAATTTAAAATCTGAGTTTACGCGGTTTATATATGGCACTATTTGGTATTATAGGAAAGCTAGGAACATGCTCTATTCGACGGAAACTCAAGAAACGACATTATATGTAGCTATCTGGCTAACAATACACTTTATAGAGTGACAAACAGTGAAATAGGCACACCCGTTGACTTTCTACCAAATACGCATAGAAATAAACTAGTAATTGCGGACTCGCAAAACAATACTAAACATTTTCCCACCATTTTATACACAATGAAAGGGGAAACCATTATCTAAAAGATAGCAGTTGAGTAATCATCGGTCATTGATTTAAAAAAAGAAGGCTCCTCAATTTTATTGATTTTCCCATTACTTTGCATTACGTACGGAATTAATCGTGAATATCTGAAAAAATACGTCGGAATTTGGAATAAAAAGTAGTCATTTATTCAACTCGTCGGTGTCTGCGTGTTTGTGCAAATTCTCAGCAAATTCGGTCCAGTAGTTGCGGAGAGTATTAAAACGAACATATATAGCGATATACAGTAGCTTAAGCGTCTTTCAAAAGCATATCATCATTTATCAGACTGGGATAAAAAATGAAGCAAAAACTCGGATAAAAACGCTTTGTATTGTTTCCCGATCCCCATTTCTCCATTTGATGAAAATTCTACTAGACACTATAGCACAGACAACCTTTGTCTGCAAAAATGGACGGACGCTACAACCAGAAATGCTTTTGCGTCACGATATTACACTCGAAATCTTTCAACGTTACCGCACGAGCGCATTCTCAACTCAAATCCCTGCTGCCCTCAACACGCAAACACACCAAAAAGCGAAAGGGGGATGGTGAGATTTCCGAGAAAATCAAACTTTGCAAATCGGTGCTTCACTCAGATTCCGCACACTCCAAACTCCAATCGAAACCGAATCGATCACATATACAGATGTTTTCCACCAGCGAGAGGATGAGAGGATGAGATAAAATTGTTTCCGACAACGCACACCCAATCCACTCAACATACAAACAGACTGTTATTCAACACACAGTTCAGCTGGCAGACAATGGACGCCGTACGGAGCAGTGCGTTGCTACTTTGGTGAATGGATTCTCGAAATTATTGAATAGTAAAAAATATCCGATGATTTATCAATGGGTCTGTCGATCTGTCTCTGTCAGTACATTGAGCTTAATTTGGCCTTACATGACTGTTTCTAGTTGTTACAAAGTGACGTGGAGTGATTTTAAATTAACAATTCTGAGTTGGACAACAATTGTTTTAACATTTTGTAAAATACGTAAAGAATCAGTCAAGGAATAGTTAAGAGTGTGAATTGTTCCTTTTTGGGATTCTAAAACTGGAGAGCTTGACCAGCGATTCGCCTTTCCTCTACAAATGGGCTGTTTCTTGGCGACGTGGAAAAATCAATAAAATCGATCAAATTATAGTGCTGTAACAAAGGACTAAATGATTCAAAATAGTTTTAATCCGCATATTTCTTTCTCGTTCTGGAGGGAGCACTCCTCAAAAACGTCTTCTGCGGGTCTACTGTGTAGTTCTGGAATCTCTGAGAAGAATGCAATTCGGTTTGCGTTGGCTATCGAGTGAAGCGAACAACCTCCAGTGACCACAAGGTAACTTAAGCTATACTGTTCTCTCTTAATTTCTTGACTACACCCTTATAAGCGGTGAAATGTCAGCGTCGTTAGAACATAATGTATCTGTTTCTGTCAGCCACATGAAAAGTGCTTTGCTAATGTAGAATCAGAAAACATTGATTTTATTAGACTGGCAGTTTTTTAGGTAATTGCGCTCTACCACGCCCACTGTAGTTCGTCTTTCATAGCCTGCTCGTCCCTATTGGTGCACGATCCGGTTGCTTTTGCTGCCTTATGGAAGTTTAAGGTCGTACACGCATTGGACCAAATGCGAAAATAATGCAGAAGAGAGAGGAATATAAAATACCGAAAGCATCTCAAACAGTAAAAGCGTTGAAAATGACAATAACCTGACTGCATCAAGTGAATGGCAGGAAAAGTACCATAAAACCCACTGCCAGAATTACGACGCTTAGATGTTATCCAGCAGATGTCGCGCAATTGTTATTTATGCGAAATATTTCCCAGTCATCTTGCTCCGATCGAAGCGCAACGGATTTGTATAAACATCCATTTCGTCCAACAATTGTGCATATGTGTCTGATATCCGCCGCATTCAATCAACAAAAGCGCGCAGCATTGTTCTTATATTCTTCGCCTGAAATGCAAGGATATCGCAAGCAAACAACCCACCTACGCAGATGTTGGAAATAGATCCATTGTTCCACCACTGACAAACAATATAAAAACGTGTAATAGAATGATTTTCCTGGTTCCGGTGTGCCACTGGGGAAAATGTTATTTGTGAAAACATTCTACACCAAGGTGGAAAAAAGAATCACATACCTCTTTGAATCTCCACGACCACATTTCCCATGATTGATTAAACCGGGTCCACTGACACGCTTTGCTTTCGTGAAACGATATTCCACTTTCAGGAAAAGCTGAAAACAACCAATGAGCGGTGACTTGGTCATCAAGTTGGCTATCGATTTTTAGCGCCATGCCGTTAATTCAAACAGCCCGAGTGGCATTTCTTGATGCGGCACAGTGCATATTCTGCGTGCCGTGTGGCATCTGCCGCTCAATAGGTTTTGTATCATTCTACCTATACAGGGCTGACGACATCATGAAGAGTTCAAGATTGTGTCCGATGGGCGTGGCTCTCCTTACGCTTCTCACAAATGTTCGGCCGTCTCGCGCGACGACAGAGTCAGAAACTTAATCTTAAGTGGCAGGATATATTCTACAACCCTATAGTTTAGAGATTTTGAGTAGGTTTGACAGTTTTAAAATGTGTTAAAAATACCACAAAACGGAACTTGTGGCTCCCATAGCGTTTGTTCAATGACGGCGAGCCCTCCACGCAGGTGTTTCATTGGCGCGGACTTCAGACACATGTACAGCGTTTGTTGGATGACGGGCAAAGCGCAGTGCGCTGTGTCGTTTCTTAGTTTCGATGCACTCTCATTTTCTTAACAACCCACGACTATGAGCCATTAGTTGATTTCATTTTCTTTGGCATTTTGTCGCGAATTAAAATCACTATGTAATTCAATAATTTTTCAATGATTTATTCTGGAATTCTGCAGTATATTTAATGATTATGTTATGCACAAATTTGGCAAAATTTGTTCGATTTGGTAATATGAATTTGCAGATTTTGCGTACAATATCTCCACGAAATGTCATTAAGATCGCATATCAAGAACAGGCATACTGTAAGAGTGGCGAATAGTTGTGACAGTCTCAAAAGAGCCCACAACGGAACCTGTTGGACCCATACGAATGAAAATTAAAATTCACATAGTGCATGCTCTTCCCCGCTATTCAAAGAGTCGGCACCCAAAATTTCATCTCTCTCCGACTGATAGTCTAGGGGGAGATAGCGAACAATTAGACATACAACAGACAATTAATTTAGGGAAGCTCTCCATGTTATCACATTCCGATGATTTGTTGAGAGAATATTGTAATTATAGAAAAAATACTACCCCAAGCTCACTCCCACGCAACATGCCACAGAAAATTAATTATTACAATCCAAAGAGATATTATCTACAACAGAAGTACTTTTCATAGGCAGATAATTATATCGTTCTAGTCAGTATATGCGAGGCCGTCTTCCCTCCCTCCTGAACGAAGCCCTGAATAGTTAGCTCACCAAATTCATTCGAGTCGAGGAGATTAAAACTCCACAACTTCAAACCCGCCGACCACACGGCAGACATTTTAATTTCATCCTCCACTGAGTTTCAGGGAAATTTTGTCTGCGCGCGAAGGCGGACGATGAGACGAGGAGACAGGACAAGCAAACACTAACGGAAAAGTACCGGCGAAAATTGCATACATGCTAAGATACAGACGAACAAATTGGGCCCCACATAGCTTATGGTTTTTTTTATTGAACTCGACTGCACGACACTGTATGGAGAAAGACTGCAAATGATGAAATTATGGAAATCAAAGGATCTGACATTTAAGAAAGAAAGAGGAAATGATGGTCGATCTATCTGAATTGTGTCTGTGGACTCCATAGGTGTTCCAAAAGAGGAAGGCTAGTTGGAAATAGTGAAAAAATTGATGAAGTATAATGACTGGAAGAGAAGATGTGACAGCTTGGTATTGGCTACAGTGGAAGGGGGAAGTGTGCGCGTAAGAAAAGAAAGTAAGAAAGAGTTTTCAAAGGGATTGACACCAGAATTTGCAGATACACACTGAACAATGCGAGGAAAATGGTCACTGAACTGAAACTGCACTCAGCAAACCTCCCTATCTATACAAGTAGCGGCCTAGTTAAAATCATCGCACCGACGTGGACAATCTTTGCCTACACTGAACGTACAAAAGCGGTTTATCGTAGGAGAGAGAGGGTATAATCTGGAATCTTTACAATCATCATTGAGGTTATACGATATTTCTCTCTAGATTCCCTCTTATTCGGTCTTCAGCCATCGATTAGCTTGCACTATTGGTATGCTTTACCTACATTCCAATTCAATTTTGTCTTTCCAGGCATCCTTGGTGAACCCGTGTCTTTTTCCTTCAACTATGTACAGTATTACCTTCCATGACCATTAAAACTAGCCCCCAGCACTTCCTCACACAACGTGTCAAAAATATGAGACTTCCTTTCGCTTACCAACCGTTTGAACTCCACATTTCAAAGGCTTCAATTATCCACTTTCCAACTTCTTCAGTGTGCAGCTATTTCGTTTTATCTTTTGAATATTTCATGCCTGAGGGTTTTCCGACAGTAGGACGCGGATATTCATAAGAAATTCGCAATTCCACTCAAGCAATTCCAGAACACTATATATGCGCCCTCCGCGTGTGCAGCGTGTAACATGCTGCTGGCGTGTACCGTACACGGCGAGTAAATACTACTGACGACTCTTAGCAGCAGATTCATTATTATTATTGGTCGGCAAGTTTTCATTGCTTCAGCAACTTGTCAAGAAGCTTTCATTTCCTCCCTGGCAACGCCGACTAGATCAACTATGCAAAGAAAGAAAACATCTTGAGACCATATCATCTTCGAAATTTACCAAAACAATTGCACATAGTTCATTAAACGCGTACCAAAACGGTTGTGTTTGCATGTGTGTGCCATGAGCATGTCCATAAAGTGCGTCCCTTGGCTGGACGCATCGATACATCTAGAGAGCATTTCCCAACCCAGCCGAGTAAGTACTTCTATTCACAGTGCCTCCCCCCCCCCAATCACTTTGTGATCCCATTCAATACGGCCCCAGCATTGATCCATTGCTATGGTAAATAGATCGAAGACACAGTCGCATTCAACCGGTCAATCAAACCCCTAACCCCATAACGCCACACCCCCTACCCCCAACGTGGGAGCGCTGGCACACACACACACACACACACACAAAAAAAATAGACACAGACAGACAGACAAGCTGAATAGAACTCCACATCAGATAGAGGATTAGTCAAGCCTGAAAATTCCAAAAAACCAAAAAAAGTACCTGGTATGTTTATCAATTTCACTATGAACTGCAGTAGGTATATGGCAGGATTCACACACTCATTGGACGTGTATACTATTGCACATTGGCCAATTAAATACTTGTTGATTTTATCGACTTGACGATGTGTTTCAGACGTAATCTATAGGCTTAATCGATTTCTGCTTAACGTGTGAGAAAATCCTCGGAATGTGGAGAGCTTCCCCAGAATAATTGTCTGTGTGTTTCTAGATATTCGCTATCTCCTCCTAGACCATCCGGATCGGAGAGAGCTGAACTTTCTGGTACCCACACTTTGAATGGCGGGTCATGCACTATTTAATTTTAAATTTTCCTCCGTATGAGTGCCACAGGTTCCGTTTAAGTGTCCGTTTTAGGCCCTTTTGAGACTACCAAAACTATACAAAACGTCACTTTCCTACCTGTTCTTGATATGCGTGCGATCTTAATGAAATTTCGTGGAGATAAAGAACACCTACGGTCGCAGTGACAACGGTTACATTGATATTATAAAGTGACATATAGTGATCCTAATTCGCGCCAAAAATGCCAAAGAAAAGAAAGTCGACTAATGGCTCTCAGTCACGTGATGCCAAGAGAAGGATAGTGCGCATCAAAACGAAGAAACAATTCAACAACTGCGCAACAACATCCCGCGAACTCTACTGCGCTTCGCACTGCCCGTCATTATACACAACATTATGGGAGCCACAGGTTCAGTTTTAGGGTATTTTCATACGCTTTTTAAGACTTGTTATTGCTTCCATGGAAATGGTGGCAGCATTCGATCTTGCAAGTGATATTTCAGATTTGATTACATTCCGAGCTAGCGGACGCGTTTAATATTTTTATATATGCACTATCATGAGGAGAGACTACGACGCTTTCACCGTGCTATCATAAATTCCCAAATTAACTCCTCACCATGGAGTGTTTTCCCACTCACGAACTGCTGCCGCATTAAATGGCTTCATATACTGTATACTGTATAGGAGCGTTTCAGGACAGTGACTTTCAACTAGCACTGTTCGCCTAGGCAAATTAAGTTTCCGCTAATCGTCACCATAACCAACTACTGGATACGTTTTACGTAACTTTTGGTATTTTATAAATTCGTTGAACAAATAAATTCTAATCGTTTTCTAGCAGAACTGGTCAAAATCGAAATTGCTGATATACGTAGATTCTGCCCATATACAGTACACATGAGATTATCCTCGAATCGTGATAACACGGAGATCTTGCTGAAATCAATTGTCTGCCGGTCTGTATTCGCTATCTCCTCCTAGATCATTAGATTAGTCGGAGAGAGTTGAAATTTTGGTAACCCTATGGGGACCACAGGTTCCGTTTTAGGGTCTTTTCGATCGCAATAGTAAACAAATAAAGCACTTCAGAAATATCAATTTCATTTGGATATTGTTTCTATTAAAAAAAAAAATTTTTAAACTGTAATGCTTCCACAGAAATGGTGATAACTAGTGTAACCAAAACCTGGAAACAAACTCGTGATATCTACGTATATAGCGCTTTTTGCTGTTGTTTACTTATTCATCGATTCACACGTGTACAAATCAGCCAACAATTCAGATTTGCAATACAATTTCATCTATTTTAATCGAAAATTTAAACAAATGTACAGTATATGATTAAAACACAATCGACAAGTTTCCATTCTTACGATACACCAAAGTACTTTATAAAAGCAAACTATTTAACTATATACACAGACATTCCGCTCTGTAAATATGCGCAATATATGCAAAAAATCCTCACGATCATACATGTACATATTATCCCTCGAACATGAGAGACAGTAATCTATTATCCGTCGTCGTGTTCGCAGAAAGAAAGAGAGAGAGAGATATGTTCGCAATAATCGTAACGAAAATCAGCGTAGTTCATTTGTCAGAAATTCCGCGAAACTCCCCACGAATTTCCCCAGGGCGCAAACTCTTCTCGTATATGTATATAGGAAGCGATAAATTGTGTGCTCACAGCTTAGTGCAAACGACGAAAAAAACATCATTAAAACTTTCAGATGTAAGAAAACAAATTCATTCTGAATAGGCGAAATTCCATATATACTGTATACGTATCCGGAAATTCCAATTCATTTTTTCGAGAACAACTAGTCTACTTCTATGTAGAACAAATTTAATAAATGCGAAATTGCCTGATAATAATCCCCAAATTTTGATTGGAAAATAATAATAGGCCGCATTTATTATTTGCAAATAATTATTTTTCAATTCACTATAGGTTTTTACTCACAGGTTACAAATCTACTTTAAAACTTCATTTTTGATCCCAGTCTGGCGAAGTCATATGATCAGCATTTGAAAGACGGGGATATTTGAATTCAGGTCGTGTCTGTTTGCTGGCTTCGATACTCCTCCAAACCTACTGCACCGAAATTTCAGAAATTTTGCACAAACACGCAGACACCGACGAGTTGAATAAATGGCTACTTATTATTCCAAAATCCGATGTATTTTTGCAGATACTCACGATTAATCACCTGCGTATTGTTAAGTAATGGGAAATCAATAATTTGGAGGAGAGTCTCCTATTCGAAATCAATGATCGATAAAACCATTCTGCAAAGGCTATGCGTATTTGGGTAGAAAGTCAACTGCTGTACAGCATCTGTACATATCTATGTCGCTGGATTCACTCTATAAAGTGTCTTTTTAGCCAGATAGCTACACGCAATCTCATTGCTTGAGTTTCCGTCCAACAGATCATATAAGATCGATATAAAAAATCATAATATAATTTATGGGACGGACATCCGGTACATCTACATACATTCATTTTTGGCCTAAACTATAAGAACGATAAAACAAAAATATGAAACGATCTATAATTAGCTCTGCCATTCTTGGGGACAACGAAATAAATAATGCAATGATTTCGTAGAAGTTAAAGTGCTATTCAAATCACCAACCAAAAAGAAACTAAAATGAGCTACTTCCTCGAATGTATAGTTTACTTGGACACTGCATAGTGTATCAGTTGTCTGTGAGTACAGGAACACTCATTTGGCAATAGTACTACTACATATAACACAACACCTACACATACGGCACACGCAAAGGATGAGACAATCGATATTGATCGCTTCGCCAGCTGTTTCAGTATTCTCGCGAAGTGCTCTTCCAAATATGCATGACTTACTGATAAAGGAAACAATTTTACAACCATCCAACTCTTAAACCAAGGACTATGAGAATATCAGGACGACGAAGAGGCCGATTATTAATTTACGCGCAGTAAAAATAGTTCGAGGATAGAAATAAGCGTTCGTCACATTGTTACTTAATCACCATTTTGAGAGGAATCGAATGGCGTCCAAACAAATTCCATCTGTCCATCCCCTGACCACCAAAACAGACCATTTTGAAGGCAACTTTTGAGGAAGGTACATTTTACTCAATTTAAGTAATAGCCTAACTTGGCCTACTTATAAAATTTACTCATGTTCCATATACTGTAGTTCCGCCTTTGTTCCCTTTGGGTACAGGCATAAACATGCTATAACGCTCTAAAAAGATGTTTAGCGATTGGTGAAAATATGTTCAACTCCTTAGACGGAAGTTAGTGTAATTTAAATGAAAAAGCGATGCTATCAAAGCGTTTCAGTAAAACATATTGATTCCTCAAAAGTGACCTTCAAAATGGTCATTTTATTTCTATCGTCTAACTATTTTTATTGAGGGTAAATAATCGGTCTCTTGGCTAAACTAGCACTAAAAGCATAGTTGACCGTCCTGATAGTCTAGTAGTCCTTGTCCTAAACTGAATACTAACTCTCAGACTGGATTTTTCTGCCTGCCCTTATATCTTGGCTCTCAAACTCAACTTATACTCTCAAGTCCTCTATTGTCATCTGGTTGGCAATCAGAACAACGAAAATTGGCACTTGTTTTTCTGCCCAGGACCCAGCAGTTTCTCACCATCTCAAGTCTTGTCATATAATGATCATACCACGTCCTATATATTGGCGGAACCAAAAGTCATTGCTGAACACAAACGGGCATGCGTTTAAATAGCTAACATAATTGTAAAAATAACTTTTTTGCCAACATTTAAGATCACATCGACTGCTAATGATGAGGTTGAATTGTCTATTCGTGAAGCTATTACCATCAACACATTTCGTTCCTTCCTTAAACAACTCTCTGCCCAACTGTGGCGCATTGTATTTCCTCAAACTGTCTCAGGTTTGCTTAAACGTTTTCAATTTGATTATGTTCCGGTTTGTTCTTTTGTTTTAAATGACATCTCTTTCACTGTCTTCAAAATGCCTAATGTAAGGGAAACATTTTAACGATATTGGAAGAACAGTTCTTGGTAATTTTATTTTTCTCCGAAATATTATTATTCGAAATCTGGCAATAATGGCAAAGGGTAACAAATTCTAAATTGAAATTGAAAATGATGTTCAGTTGCGTGCTTTTATTTTAGAAAGAATTTTTATTTAGTATTTGAGTCCGAGAAATCCGCCCTGAGATCTTGGCGAATTCATTGAAGTCTTTCACAGATGCTTTTTATAAAAGTTTTGAAAGACAAAAAAACGGTTGAGCATTGATACCAAGTGAATGCTGTAATAAAGCATCATCTTATCGAGAAAATACTACTGAAATGCGTTAGCAGTGAGTAGTACAGGAGGATTGGACAGCGCTGTTTTTTTCCACCTTTTTACCTCTGCTACTCCATCTTGTGGTCTCTCCACGGCTGAACAAAAAGCCAAGCGTGCTCAAACAATTCGCCAAATCTACCCAACGCAACGGAGCTGAATGGATGGAAGTGATTATAGGCCGCGCGGGATTCAGCAGACTTTTCCTAAGAATTACAGTATAGGTAGTCGAACGCAGGCAGTCAGGTCGATTTCAGGTTGTTCGTGGGTGTGGGAGTGTATGTGACTTTCAGCTGGCCGACTAATTATTGAAGAAGAACAGAGAAGAGAGAGAGAGAGAATGCGGGCAGATAAAAACTTTTTTGATCAACAAGGACAGCTGAATGATAAGAAGGTTGAAGCTAAAATTGTACAAAACAGTGTCATGCAATATATATCTCTAACGTACGGCAAGACCTATACTGGGTAAAACTAGACAGTTTGAAGAAGAATAGGTTCGATCGATATGTAGTAAATATACGTATCTATCTATTATTAATTTTATAGAAAAATGATAGAATTAGAAAGGCAACTGGAGAGTCAGTAGAGGTATAGTAGCAATGTCATCTCTGAGAATTATGGATTGGTCTGACATCAAAGAAAGTGTTTCGTGGATTAAAACAAAACCGCTTTCTTTGTAACTAATGCAAGTATTATAATTTGCCCGGGGCTGCCGTGTGTCGAGCTTTCGGTTAATTATCTCTGAGTTAAACTTTCAATTCCGAACATTTAAATTTATTGTACAACCTACGAAACTATTAAAAATAGCTTGATCGTTATAAAAAATATCTCTTATACCAGACAGTAGAAATCTTTCAGGGGGGAAGTAATAACACGAAGCTTCGCTTTGGACCATGAGGTAGTGAACAAATCATATAAAATTTTATTTTTATTTATATTATAAATTTATTATAAATATATGTTTCTCTCCCTCTTTGCCCCTATCGTGCTCTCTATTTTACCATCTTTCCCCCTCTCTATTCTTCCCGCTTTGTCACCTCTCTCCCCTCTCCCTCTTTGTCCTCTCTTTTTCTACATCGCTGTCCTCTTTTCTCTCTAATATATGACGCTTCCTCTTTGCCCCACTTCCTGTCACTCTCCCCTCTCTCGATCTTCCTCTCTTTTTCAATACAGATGTCTTTCTAACTCTCATATTCTCACGTGATATAAATAAAACTCTCTCTCTTTCTCTTGATCACCCGCCTCTCTCCTCTCCCTCCGTCTCTCTTTCCCTCTTCATCTCTGCCCCATCCTCTCATCCTCCTCTCCTCTCTCTCAACTGGCTTCTCCTCTTTCTTCCACCTTTTTGTCTTCCCTCTCTCTCTCTTTTTTACTCACTCGCCCCTCCATTTCCTTCCGCCATTCCTTTCTTTCCCCCTCTCTCCTTCGTTCAATTGATACGAAGGAAACTGTGAGCCGGTTAAGGCCCGATTCCTTATAAAATATTTATATCTCCTCAGGTATATTCATTACAAATAATAAAAGTTCTTCTTTAAATCAGTTTCATAAAGTTACTATAAGTACTACACTTTCTCTCTCTCGTTCTCCCTCCCCTCTCTGTCGCTCTCTAACACACTCTCCCACTCGCTCCTTATCTCCCCTTCCCTCTCTCTCCCTGTCTCACACAATTTCACTATCTCTCTCTTTCGCTATCCCCCCTCTCTCCTCTTCCTCTGTCCCTCTTAATGTCAGTTAATAATCGTACAGTAGTTGAACAAGTAGGTTGTTGTCCTCCCGTCATCCTTGACAGTCGAGTAGAAATCAGAGCGAAGTTAGCTGTAATGCATCTTTCTCTCAACTGACTATCAGTACCCTAGATGAACTGTTCTAAATCGTCGTCGGAGTTCTGGCTTCTGCGAACATCAGGGAAAGGAGGGAGCCACAATACCAACTATCCTGCGTGTGTGGGGCAGTGCAGATGGGTGGGTTTTAGGGCGTAATTAGAACAGACAAGCTTGGAGTGGTGTGTCGCCCGGTACCTCCAAAAGAGGGGGTCACCAGATCTGACGCTGATTTGGTTCACGTGAAAACAAAGGCGATTGTTTGATGATTGATGTACATTCGGGACAGTCACTCATTACATATCCCAGATCTGGGGGAGACGTACGCGACACAGACATACTTGTCGTGTTTTCCCCAGTCTCTCCAATCCTCATACAATAGTTGGACGTAGGTACGCTGTACTAGTTAGTTCCATAGTTCAAATCGGTCATGTGACCAGATGAAATCTGATTGGCAGATTCATTAGTATAAGGTCGGAACTTTTTACCAGAGACGAGATTGTCTCTATTCTCTCTAGAAGCTACCGAAGGGTCAAAGGTAATCAAATCTTGTTCACCACTAACCGACAAAATGCCCATACGTACAGCGTATGGACTATGGTGTATCACTGATCCAATAGAAATAAATGGAGTCTAGAGGGGTTGGGTGTTATAAGGGGGGGGGCAGAGATGAAATTGGGGGAAAGACAATTTATCAATATTTTCTTGACTCTTCCGTAAACTCTTCCCTAAGTAACTGCGCCCATCATTTTGCTCCACACTTACTAAAATAAGAGAACTAGTAGGCTGTGAAGTTGATGTGGTATCATTAACCGTAAAAGTTATAGGCGCTGAATCAACAGTTCCTTAGGGGGTCTGTTTTATCAAGCGTAATCGTTTTATCTACGCACCTGGTAGATACAGAAGAGGGGAGATGGGACAGAGTATGTATATGGACAGGGGAAGATTTATATGTAGTAGCTATATAACTTCTCGCAGCAACAATATTATGCAATGATTGCCGTAACAGCTAGCACAACAGCCGTTAAGGAACAAAGCGACGAAAACGAAGATAATTTAACAGCGAACCCCACAACTCCCCTGTGGATGGATAAATGGGTGGATGATATAATTTCAACACAACAACGTCTATGCGTAGTAACTATAGGCAGCTCGCCTCGACAATTCATTGCAAGGAATTCACCAGATGACGTCACGAGGCTGCTTAGGTTAAAGGAATCGATAATGGCGATCGATTTTTCAATCTCCAAACTGTTATTTCAAAGGAAGGAGTCTATCTATATCATAAGCTAGGTTTGTTGTGATATTATACTGTACATTCAATTTCACACAAAGTAGAACTACAGTACATGACAAGTTTGTAAAATAAATGTTAATTGCGTTAATTTTGTTTATGTTACGATTGATTAAATCGGTATACAAATCCCTAGCGTTGTATCATGTTTAGTTCACAAATACACTTTCTATCTATCTATTCATTAGTTTTGCATTATCGTTTTTTTCGAGACATGCGGTTATGATAATAGGAATAAGATTAAGAATTTATTTATTTGAAAAAGTCGATAGAGTTTTTGACATTACACAAGTTTTAGGCCTATGTCTAAAGAAATACTCTAATCAACTACATTATACGTGCATACGTTTATTTAGGAATATAAAAACACTCAATAATGAAGAAATTAAGTTATTATTATTTTCAAACAACATACAATTGGGATTACTATAGATGTGCTTCATCCAACAGAGGGCCCTCGTTTCAAAGTACAATAATTTACACTGCTTTTTGAGGTTCTACTCCAAAAGGGGCCTTTAAAATTATTGGGGGTTGGCTAGACCCCCCTGGTCCCACTCTGGTTGCTATACACCCCTGCCATTAAACACATTTTTGCACATTTCAAATATTCGTGTCCCTTGCCAAACAACCATACAAAACTTTAAAGAAAGTTATAGCTATACGCAAGGGCGTGTACAGGATTTTCTATTGGGGGGGGCCGCGAGCGAGCTAAGCATCACTCCAACTGGGGTCTGAACAGTTAATCGTCTCCACCTCGATTTACAAAGTACAACTTTATATACCGTTTTTGGTTTGGCCTTCTTATGTCCGCGGAAGTGCATACTT
>JAUYWV010088134.1:0-15355 GCA_032274565.1 Nematoplana nigrocapitula | reverse complement strand
CACCCCCGTCAGAGGAGCCGGACTCCCGCCGATACGAGGCCACAGCCACGGGGTCCTCCGTCAACACAGACAAAGGCGGGACAAACCGCCCCGAACGCGCGCAGCCGCGGGTTTAGGTCAGCAGGGCATACCTGGAGCCACTGCTCCAGGGTCTGCTCATCCTCTCCACAGTGTGGACAAGTCGGATTCAAATCCGGGTCTAAACGGGCTTGGTACGTCGCTAGAACTCCACAATGCCCACTCCTGAGTCGTGCGATCAGCTTCTCGGCTTGTCGGGATAGGCCCGCCGGTTTGGGAGCAGCCGAGTTCACGCGGCAAGTACGCTCATGTACCGGAATGGGATCCTTGGCTTCCTTCTTAATGAGAGCCCTAGCCGCCCTGAAACACACTGGGACAGGCTTCTGTGACCCATTAACGTTCCACAATGACTAGGGATCTATTGCTGGACAACGGTGCTTTCTACCTGCATCAAAGAGGGTCTAACTGCGCCCAATTCCTGGTTTCAGAGAGACGTCCCGCTGCTCAGCGCAGCTAAGGCTGTCGAAGCAGATTAGGTACCGCCCACCCCGACCGTCGGTCGTCAGTCAATTCACCGCCAGGCCCAGTGCTATCACCTTTGTCTCGAAAGACCTTATTCCCTCACTTCCTTGGGGCAGAAGTGACATGGGGTAATTCGAGGCGTTGCTGGTTGTTCAGGCAACGTGCATCAGGGCCTTTGCTACGAAACCATTTGCAGTAGGCTGCTAGCCCCTTGAACGGCTTTCTGCAAAGGTCGTTGAGATTTATGAGGTCCAACGCCGCTCTCCCTTTCTCAATTCGGCTGGATATATCATCACGTGTTGGGCATCTTTTCCCCCTTCTTCGCATCTGTGGCATTTCCCGTCTTCTTCTTTTGAGTTCCAGCCAGTGCCCGCTGCGACTATCGGCTGAACGCGACTCTTTCTTCCTGCTTTATCCCCGTTCAACCTATGCCTTGATCCAGTGATTCTCAAGGGGGGGCACTTGGCCCCGAAGGGGGCATTTTCGAATTTTTTGGGGCGTTTTCGATTTGAAGCATATTTGTCAATGCTACCGCAGGGTACTGTACTAACTAATGTTGCGTTATTCAGAGAATATGAGGAAATATCCGATTACATGTGGATCAGCAGAGTCCATGATCGTTCCATTCCCCACAACATACATGGTTGAAAGTTCTTTCAGTGTTGTGAATGACCTGCTCATAAAAAAAACGCAACCGGCTGGAGATTTCGAGGAGAGGAGACTTGCGGCTGCGACTCACTTCCTTATTGCCCAATATTCGCAGACTGGTCGCCAGTCACCAACCACAATCTTCGCATTGAAGCCGAAGCTCACCATCGCAGTTAATGTTGCCAGAGTACAGGGAAGAGGGCCCACCACAGTATAAACCAGCCCCTGTACTGCAATACTGTGATAAAAACTGTGGTGGTTGGCGCAAACGTGAATAAAGTAGGGGGCGTTTCTGAAAATTGATTTCATATTTTTATTTTTTCGGTCGAGCAGCAAGTGCCTGGGGGGCGTTTTCAAAATTTTGACTGATTTAGGGGGCGGTTCGGTGAAAAAGGTTGAGAACCACTGACATTTTTGGTGTACGGAAATCATGCCAGAATTGTGCCAAAACGTATTGCAGTGGTATACTGAGAAATGGAGGAACCATATAAAATACTGACGTGATTGTCGATCATACTCATACACGACATTGGTCTTCTGAGGATCGTCCTGGAGACGAACTGTAGGTATTTCTTTGTTGCACTCCCAAATCTAGTTTCGTTGTCAGAGATATCAATAGAAAGATAAGGAATCGTATTAAATGTATTGACAAAGTTTTGCTTTACTACTGTATATGTAGACTATGAACCAGAAAAGCTTCATTGAAACTGTCCTGGTGAGTATAACAATTATGTGTTCTCGCGTTGCCCCACTTTGGCAAATATGTTTCTTTAAATGCGTGAACAAAAGTTGCTCTGCTCTGGTCGTGGGAAATCAAACGTTGACGATACATTTTTCTTGTCCATTAAGATTTCAATGTGGCAAACTTTCTTCTAGCTCAAATAAAGACAGCCTTGCCTGACGCCCCTTCCAATGACACCTGCGGCACCGACTCTTCGCCGTTCGCTGCTTTCACTGTGACTATTTGTACAATATAATTAGATACATTATTTAGCCTCCTTCTGTCTCTCTAGAAGACTATTCTACTCCAATTTCTTGCAGGATAATTCATCATTTTTTAGCATAACACCTACTCGCTTACCCTTCCTGAATTCGAACTGATCATCGCCAATGTATACAGTACTCCCCAGCTTTCCTCTCTAATCTATGGCATAGGAACTTGAGTAGAATCTTTGAGGCATGCGAAATCAGACTGATGGTTCTGTGGTCCGCACACCGCAACGCATTCGGCTGCTTGGCAATATGTGATGACGCCTTGATCTTCCGTTGTTGAAGTACTCCAGTGGGTATATTCTCCTTTATTCTGTCGCCAAGGGGGAGGGTTATGCGCCCGACGTATGTAGCGTTAGAGCTGCATTTGTATAAATAGATAATAGAGGTCGGAGAGGCAACAACGCGGTCCTTGCCATCAGGGAGCGCAAGTGGTCTGGCCTTGGAGTAGAAAGAAACATAGATAGCAGGGGTTGACGTGGAGACTGCTGAGCGGATCTTCTGCTTTATTTTCTTGATGACATCGTCGTTTAGAAAAGGGAGTTGGAGAAACACCTTCTTTTTCGTTGGATCGTGCTGACGGGGTGATTGTTATTGTTGTCGAGTGGCGTTCATATATCGACGGATGAATTTCATGGTTATTCGTTCTGCAACAAGAGACCCTCTATTGTCTTCAGTTCATGTTCCAGGTAGACGTCGGAGGATATTGCAAGATCACGGAAGGACAGAACTTTCACGAGTGCCTTCTTGTACAGTATGTGTTGTCAACTTGACTATTGAAGTTGAGTATAGAAGACCAGAATACGTAGCTTTTCCGTGGACGTTTGTGGTCAATTCTCCGTCCGTTCGTTTCACCATGACGTCTAGAAAAGCAAGCGAGTTGTCCGATTCTTCTTCGCAGGTGAACTTGATGTTTTAGGGTGTATTGAGATGAGATCTTGATGGAAGTTTAACTTTTGTTTCGCTGTTTTTACTCTTCTAACTGTTCCAACTACTCGAATTCTTATACTCGTTTTCATTCCTCTTCATCCACTTTAAACATAATGGGGGTGGGGCACCGTGGTAAAGGTTAAAATTTTCTGATACGCCATACAATATGGTGACGTGCTTTTGCGTGATCCTCTCGAGAGAATAGGGGTTGATCTACTCTGCTATTAGAAAACCGTAGGTATGGATTACTGATGAGGCTTAACGAGGACGAATCCTCCTGTACTACTCATTGCTAGCTAAGCATTTCAGTAGTATTTTTCTCCGATGTTAAAGAACTATCAAGAGTCAGGACAAGAAAATATTGGGAACGTCACTCTAGCAATTTAGCACAAATATAAAACCAATAAAGTTTTGTGCTGTGCTTACTGTACGCATCCTTATTAATTGAACAACAAGTAAATCACTTCAGCTCACATACTGTATATGAACAACATCTTTGGTCAGAAGTTAAAGAGAGATGATTGTCGTTTCTAGTCAACGCACAATAACTCAGCAGTTCCTCCGACCATATTTAAATTCTATGCTCCTGTCTGTGTTTCTGTGCTGCGTGCGCTATGAGTGCGTCCACTTCGCCTACTGTGCTTTCACCCACTCGCAGTCATTTCTAAGCAATTACCAACTGGTTCCCTGAGGAGAAAATTGGACTCCCCGGTCCACCAGATCTGCACACCATAATATCACTCACTGACACCGGCGACCTCACCCCTGTCGCTCCCCGCTGGGTCACTGCGGACCAGGGCACAGTGTTGTCTGGGCTGGTGCCAAGTCCATCACAGGTGTTCCGCTGTTGCTGTGGGCTATTTGTCAACTAATTGTTGAATGAATGCGCGAAAGGACATTCCTGATCGTGTACACGTTTTTTCAGCAAAGATCTTTTCCTACACCTGCTTTTCTACAAATTCTACATTTCTACATAGGAACTTTTTCATTTAACTGTGTACAGATGTTTCTGCATGAAAATGAAAATACAAAGAGCTTCAGTAGCCCATAGAGGAACTCTCTTCCAGTCCAGCTCAGTTCAGGTGGCTAAGTCCTTTTCAGGACTGTGAACATTTCTCATGCATTTTAAATTGCCCGAAACTCTTTTTCAAATTGCCAGAATTTCGTTTAAATTTGTCTGAACCTCGTTTTAAATTGCTCGAATCTTGTTTTAAATCGCCTAACCCTTGTTTTATTTACCCGAACCTTGTTTTAAACTGCCGGACTATTGCTTTAAATCGCCTGCCCCTTGTTTTAATTTACCTGAACCTCGTTTTTTCATTTCGCCAGACCCTTATTTAATTTGAAGGACCCTTGTTTTAGTTCGCCTGCACTTCGTTTTGAATTGCCTGATTCTTGTTTTAATTTATCTGAACCAAATTTTTAAATTGAATGACCCTTGTTTTAAAATGCCTGTTCCTAGTTTTAATTTGCCTGAACCTCGTTCTTAATTGTCTGAACCTTGTTTGAATTGTCTGAAACTTGTTCTAATTGCCGGACCCTCGTTTCAATTTGCCTGAACCTCGCTTCATATTGCGTGACACTTATTTGAATTTACCTATATTGACGTCATTTTAATTTGCCGGACCCTTGTTTTAAATTGCCTGGGAAATGGTACAGTTTAAAAAATGCCCAGATTTTATAACAATAAATACAGTATTAAGTAAATTTGTTTTACGTTGCTCAAAGCTCGATAGTCAAATTAAAAAACACACATCATATACTCGTAGTCAGTCATAACCTACTACTGTATATAGGTTATACTGGTTACCCAGTCGCAAAATGCATAGTATATCTATATAATCAGATATTTCAGTGAGACAGTGATACCAACTCAGATCACCGTGTCGTGTGAGATATTATCGCAAAACTCTGCTTTCCAGTGAATTTGTATTTTGTGATCGGCAACTTTTAGTGATCACTATAGCGATATCTTCGCATAATCTTCCCCTCTCTGTCCAGATAACTCTAATTAATTGGTTTGAAGTGCCACTTGGGTGAGACAAGTAAGATTTTCTCCACGAGAAGAATACAACTCCTTTCTGACCAAGTTTCCATATGTATATATACAGGGATGTTGTCTATATACAGTTGAGAGTGATTGGCATAATTTGAAAGGGGGCTAGAGATGAGAGAGAGGTCGGTCCCTGTTTGCAGTTTTGCCAATTTTATTCTGGCTTCTCTATAAGACTAAAAAAAGGTCCACCATCAGATTAGAACGGGCGGAGGAAGGAAGCCACGGAGCTGCAAAGAAGGTCGTATGCCTACGGTAGTTATCTGCCACGTCCACGGCCCACCATTGGAGTGAGATCAAACTCGCAGATAGCATTGGTAGTTGCGGATGAGGGCGGGCAGTCATGAGACAGAGAAAGGGACCAAGGAGACGCCATCGCGCTTCCGTCGCCGCCATGTTTAGGAGGATTTTTCTCTCACCAGTAAGTCTGTTTCTTTATGTACATACGTACACTGATGGAAGAGCTGTGTGTGACGAAGGCGAATAGTCCAGAGGTCCTCTCTCTCTCACTCCCTCTCAACTAACTTGGAGTCTATAGAGCAGCGAGCAAGCGCCTCAGTTGTGGATGGAGTCAGGAGGGAGACAGGGAGAGCAAGAGATCGTTTAAGGGCGTACTGTATTAGGCATTGGGGAGTCGGGAGGAGGTTGAAGATTTCAGCGCGGATAGGAAGTTGTGTTTTGCGTGACGGATACTCCACTCCCGGTCCGACCTTCCGCACCCATTCAGGCCCTAATGCGGTGTCAAAGCGCGGGCTTTTACCTGATTTGTCCCCACCCCGTCCGCAGTTCGGAAAGCACTCCCCCCGGCCCAGAATTCATTGTCCGAGCCCCAACCGGGCTTCCCAGGAGGACAAAAACGGGAAAATAACTCATCGAAAGACAAGAGCCAGGGTGTCAACGAGTGGCGTACTCACAAATTAACAGCGGTCGGTAGATTGCTAAATGCCTCAGTCTGCCTGTTATCGGGCGGAGGAGTTGGGGGGGGGGCGCTATTGGGGCGATTAGTCTGTCCTACGGTTGGATGACGGAGCAGCTTCCACTACTCAACCTTCTCTCCGCTACGATGCACTGTGGCAGATTCAATATAGAGGAAAATGGAAGGATATACTTGCACTCCCTTTGTCCTTTGACTCCTTCCCCATGCACGTAATCTCATACGGCAAGACGGAGGGGGGGGGATACAAAGAGATGACGTACTGTATATTCAAGTACGTACTGTTAAAGAAAACTTTGAAATCCCTGGAATGTGATGGCACGCCTGTCTATATGTCTGTCACTGTGTTAGCTATCTCCTCCTAGACCTAGACCATCCAGCATGCACTATGTGTTTTTTTATGTTTATCCCTATGGGTGCCACAGATTTCGTTTTAAGGGCCCTCTTTAGTCCATTTTCAGACTACCAAAACTGTGCATTATTTTTATACCTGTATTTGATGTTCGAACTTAATGAAATTTCGTGAAGATAAAGAACACCTTACATGGCAGTGAAACCCCACCACTGGCCACAGTAATATTGCATTTTCATTATTGATTTATTGATCAATTTGTTGTAACATATTATACTCAAACTCTCCGAATTTCCCTTACGGTTTCGTACAAAATTTGTCACATTTGTAAATAACTTTATCATAAAACATACTGCAGAATTTAAATTATAAATGAAAATCAACTAATGACTCCCAGTCACGTGCTGCCAAGAGAATGAGAGTCCATCGAAACGAAGGAACAACGCACTACTCGTCTTAAATGCAACTGAGCGTCAACATCCCGCGAGCGCGTCATTAAACAAACGCTGCACGAATATCTTAAGCCCGCACTAATGAAACACTCGGGCAGCGCGCGACCTGTCATCAAACAAACGCCATGGGAGCCACAGGTTCCGTTTTAATGGTATTTTAGACTATAATAAATCTTTACGTCATTTTATGCCTGTTATTGATATCCGATCTGTAATGCTTCAGTGGACATGCTGATAGTTTTTTATTTCAACATTTATTGTAAGTGATATTTATTTGGCGGACGTATTTAATATTTTCTAATTATGCAATAGTCTACAAATCATTGTTTTACAATGCTACAAGTTTAAATTGCATACATCAGGAATGATTAATTGTTTCAATTGATCTAATTTTACATTGAAAATGACTGAGAGAATAAATTTCTTACTACTGTATATCATTGCAAAAAGCTAAAAAAGTTGGAAAAAATTGTTAAACAAGAGAAGACTGTTCTACCTTTGTGCAAAGCACAGATTGAAAAATTCGACATCGTTAGGTGTCACTTGACCGTGTTTAGCCTCAAGTGTGCATTCCGTTTGACGGGGACAGAAAGACAGCTTTGAGGCAGCGGCCCAGATTCCCAATTAATTCAACATCCCGCTGAGATTTCCCTCAATTTCCCAGTGAAAACCTTGCGGACTGCCGCAGGCCATAGCCTCCCTCTCAACTCAACCCTTGGTGGTCCACATGGTTTTGTCGTGCGACCGGTTACTCAGGCGCAAACAAGTTGGTGGAACTAACAATTAGAGTTCTAAACATTTCACAGTTTAGGTAATTTGAAAACGGTTTAGAAAAATAGAATATAGCGCGTCTGACTCTCGACTGCAAAATTGTATTTCGTCCATATGCGCCAGTTTTATGTCAAAAGCCGTGGTCAGAAAACAGGATCTGTCCACACGTGGTAGCACGACGTAGCACCTTCTTGTTGGAAGTCATGTTGATCAGGCGCGTCTCCAGTTGGGAGGGAGGGATATTTGTGTCAAAAAGGCCTTTCAGTAGTTTAGCTGAAGCATTTGAATATGTGTATATTTAAGGATATCAATATATGTCTTGGAAGAGGCGGGGGATGATTTGGAAGGGGCATGGTGAATTGAAAGAAGACCGTTTCCAGAATACGGCTTTATTTAACAAGAAACACACCGTGACAAAACGGCAGACAGAATGGAAGTAATTTATAAGAGAGAGCGAGAAAAGTGACCACCACTCAACACTTGAACACGACACAGTATATAGACAGACAGAACAGACAGACAGTAGACAGACGCATTATACAGTACAGATACACAACATTTGACAGTACAGATCACAACAGAATACCTATTACAAAACTTACAAAATACATTTTATAGGAACAACGATTTGAGATAAAGTACATTATTTGTATATACCAACGAGTGTTTTTTGCACAAGAGCTTCGGGAGTATAATAGGCAGTGACATTATTAAGATGACTGGATGTGCCTCGGCACGTAAACGTTATAAAATAACGCGGAATGTCCTTTCTATTAAAAAAAATATTGACCGAAACTCAATACTCTACAAGAATGAAAAATCCTTAATTTTAAATAGGAACTTTGTTTCACATAAACAAATTAGCGTCTTCCCATAACTGTACTCTACAATCCTATACAGGACCATTGTAATTTTGATTTATCACTTTATTTGGCCGATTGTTGTAATGGTTTCAGTGCAAAGTTATATAATTATGATATTTTCATAGGTATATAATATAACTTTTTAAAATTCTTATGGATTTTCCTAGAAATTACAGTGTGATCTTAATGTCCTGAAATCCACTGCTTTATAACTGTCAACTTACTGTATTAGTATTCACTATACGCATTCGCTCTTTAGCATGGTGAAGTATTGTTTGCGTATTAAATGCGTACTATATTCTAATATATTAATATTACATTATTGTTATTATTATTTATTTTATTGTGAGCAACACAAAAGGCAAACCAGAGGCAGATTTTACTAGTCACCATACTGGTATAACAATAACGGTTAATTTGCGCAAAAAAATTATACAAATAAGAACAACAAATGAAACCAATTGAGAACAAGTAGGTGAACAACTAAAGTGCAATAAGTCATGTACATTACAGATATAACTGGGGCGGGCATCAAATATGGTTATTAATATACGATGCATAAAAATTGGGAAATATAAGTATTCAATTCAATTCGTTACAGCAAAGGGTATGTGTCAAAGTGTAAAAGCACGTGTGCTATAGCTCAAAAGTACTCACACAGCAGCCTCGGATCTAGAGATCTGTGTATAACAAGGAGACCAGAATCATATCAAAGGGGGAAATTTATGTACACAAGAGCAAAATTTCAGTGAGAAAACATTTGCGGAAAATTATATTGTTAAACGATAATAATATGAAGGCTTGATGTAAAATATCTATAAACGTGAATTGCTTTGTCTACATCATTTACAAAAAGTGATATATAGTTCAGTTTATAGAAAACAATCTGGTGAAGATAATATTCAATGTGACTAAGTCTTCTGGGATGCATTCTCATGAATTCCCCTGCAATATCATTAATATTAACGGCAGTATTGTAAAATGAAGTGTGTTCATTTTCAATAAATTGTCTTAATACTTTTTTCCGAATTGCACTCCGAATGCAGTCAATTATTTGGGTTTGTATGTTGTTTTGGATATATCGCATGCTTCGACCAGATAAACGGAGGTGATCAGCAAGATTAGAGTCATTTCGCCTCATGTTTTAGCCATGCTATAAAATTGCATTCATTCTTTTCCGAATCGCTTCTACAGTATCATCGCAATCTCTAAATAGAGGAAGGCTTTGTCTTCCGCACAGAAGGATCACTTTAATGATTACTTAAGTACATGATGATTTTTATCATATTGTTCCTGCTCTTGGGCTGGCAGTCCATGATTTATGCTTTTCTCTGGATTTTGAAGATTTTTAGAATATTTGTGGCCGTTAATGCTTCTTTTTTGTTGATACTTCAACGTATTCTGGATCGTAAGATACCTATCTTTTCGTTTGGCCTTTTTGAAATCTTTGAATGGATCCTTTACAAAAACACCCAGATTATCTTTAAAACAAATGTTGCAGACTAGTTGCAAACAAAACGCAAAACTTGCAAAACCCACCTTTGAGAGAGGGACTGTACACTAACCATGGAAACTCTTCTATAACCGACTTGTCTGAAATGAGAGTTTTTCTCCCTTTCTTGAACCAAGAGTCACATTTTGCATTGATTTTTTTGTTTTTCCTTCTTTGGTATATATATCAGGAAAATTTATCAATATCGATGAATGCCATATTCTCAATTGATCATTAAATCGTATCTTGAGCGTAGTTGGTCTATAAAGGCCGCAATTTTTCTGAACAAATTTAAGGGGGATCGAACCCCCTGACCCTTCCACTCTACAGATCCGGGTCTGCACAGAGTCAATTAATTTCTGCAATCTCTTTCGTGATTCACATTTCGAGGATTACTATATCAACTTTGTAATTCTCCTGTAATTAAAAAGCATGCACTGTGTGTTAATCTGCAAAATGGTTGCAATTGGCCGCTTGGCAGGTGTGAATTGCTTCGTTGAGAAATTAATCAATAAACCGATTGTTCTTTTCTTCTGCAATTTGTTTATGATTGAGGTATACACAGTGAATCAGTATTTCTAAATTTTGTGATAGTGCGCATACTGTTTTATAACAAATCAATCAATAAAGGGATCCAATATGATTGGTCATAGATGTTTGCACTGCGAGGTAAAGTGTTCTTTACTCCATATCAATTCATTAAGATGGCATATGAATTAAAGTTTTGTTATAGCTAGTCTCAAGAGGGTCTAAAATTAGCCTTAAAACGGATATGGATAATATGGATAAAAATTAATTACCACAATCTGCACGTTGTGCCCAGTCTTTGAAAAGATGGGTACCAAAAAGGTATTTTCGATTGTTGGTCTGGAAGGAGATAGCGGATACATAGACGCACACATACCAAGACTGACAATTACTTGTTGTAATTTGGCTCTCCGTTATTTTACGTTTCAAGGATAACTTATGTTTGGAAAAAAGCAGCAGCTGTCTGGATAACAGCTCGCTTTTGTCGAATCTTCTAATGTCATTTGCAAGGACTATTGGAATATCAGGACGATCAACTACGCTTTTAATGGTTGTTTAGCCAATAAAAAATAGTTAGACGATAGATATAAACGTTCACCACATTGTTACTTAATCTGATTTTTAAAAGGAATCAAATGGTGTCAAACACAATTTTATCTGTCCATCTCCCCTGACCTCCAAAACTGGCCATTTTGAAAGCCATCCACGGTGTGCTGGAAGCAGGTTTATGTCTGAAAAAATACCCATCTTAGCTTTTTAATTTATTGTTATTGCTAGTGTCTTGGAGATTAAAAAAATGTAAAAATAAAAGAAAATCATCCGCCTATTTTTTTTTAAAATCTGAAAACTCGATAATTGTACTAATTTGTTATTGTTTGCTATTTTAAAATATTTCTCCATCTATTTCAAAGTACCTCAACCACTTTGCTTTGTTCCAATATCATTTAGAACTATTCTAAGAGTAATAAAACGTTCACTTATTCATGTCAGCAATCATTTCAGCAATATAATAGATGTTTATACAAGTAGTATGTGTCGGCCTAATTATTTTAAATCAGAAAAATCGATAGTTGTACTAATTTATTATTTTTTGCTATTTTAAATTATTTCTGCATCTATTTCAAAGTACCTCAACCACTTTCCTTCGTTTCTATCTCATTTAGAACTATTCTAAGATTAATAAAACGTTTACTAATTCATCTCAGCAATCATTTCAGCAATATATTAGGTATTTATACAAGTAGTATGTGTCAATAATATCCATTTGAGACAATGAATTGCAAAAGTTTGCGATGAAATGGAAAATGCAGTGTAATTGATTAAAAGCATAGACTAATATTTACAATGTATAACACACCAAATTGGACATTCTACAAATTCACTAATAATGTCAAATGCAAAATAATAAAATAACAATACGTAGTATATATAAATATGTACGACAAGAATGTTAACAAGTGACGGCTGTTGTACATGGACACTGCACGAATTAATTTCGTACTGAAGTTGGGATGATCGAAACTGTTAATTTTGAATTTCTCCCACATTGTTGAGAAATCGTAGTTTACCGCTTCCGACGCTTGTTCACTCACTCCATCGACCCAAGTCGCGACCTTTCAGTTGACTGAAATCGGGAATGTGATGGAACACAGCACGTAACTTTGGAGTTATGTTGAGTCCGAGAGCGATGTATTGACATTTGAAGGTGTCAATGTAGTGACGATAATTGCGATCGAGTCTGTCGCCGTAACAGACTGAATCCACCTGTGAAAGGCATCAACAAAAATCAAGCAGTTGATGGGGCACATTGCATTGAGTAGGTCAACATTTTTTCCAGGAGACTTCGGCAGGAGTTACCGTTAAAATTCCCTCCATGGTAGGACTTCCGTTCCCCATGACATGCCTTCAGCCATCTGTCCGCTTCAGCCCAGGTATCAGCTAAGTCAGCGTACATCGTATTCACCGGACCCAGCATGAGATGGAGCTCGGGAGTAGGAACAACTTCCAGAATCGTAGTTTCAGAATCTGCTCGCTTGATTATCGATGGGTGTATGACATTGTTGAATTCCTTGGAAGCGCTTCGATCCTGTCCGGATTCAAACCAATGCCAAAAGTCTTCCCGTAAGTTGACCAGGGTTCGGGTCTTACCTTTCTCAATGAGATTGTGTTTGTTTGCGTTGCACCAGTAACATGGATGGAGGGAGCCGTGAGACATTATTCCAAGCAATATGCTGCACAATTTGAGGTCTGTTGAAATGGTCATATCCACCAGCGCTTTTATGCAGTTAACAGTATCAATTGAAATGCTGTTTCACATAACAAATATCAGTGAATTATGGTGCATATATGACAATGCTACAGATTTGAATTTGAATAATTAATTATCCATGAAAGAATACTGCTTTTTCCATTTCATCGAAAACTTTTGTAATTCATTGTATCAAAATGGATATAATTTACACATACTACTTGTATAAATACCTAATATATTGCTGAGATGAATTAGTGAACGTTTTATTACTCTTAGAATAATATGAGAAAGGAACAAAGCAAAGTGGTGAAGGTACTTTGAAATAGATGCAGAAATATTTTAAAATAGCAAAAGATAACAAATTAGTACAACTATCGATTTTTCTGATTTAAAAAATTAGGCCGACACATACTACTTATATAAACAGAAACCACATAATGCATTGCTCTCCTTAAGAGCAACTGCGCGACAACATCTCGCGAACGCGACAGCGAACTGTGCGTCCACAATTAGACGCTGCACTAATGTCCGCGCCAATTTATAGAAGTCACAGGTTTTCTTTTTTAGGATTTTTTAAACACTTTTTGACTGCCAAATCATTTTTTCATTTGAATAACACGTCGCAAGCATCCATTGTACAATCACCTGCCTTGTACTAATACTCGCGCCTGTGTTCGAATCTGATATTCCGTGTTTAGCCCATTTCACAAATACAACGCAAGTTATTTCCGTTACTGGCAGTCGAAACAAGTTAATAGCGTGTATAGTGTATACTACCCTAGACAGGCCTTCTTCTGTACGCTCAAGTTAAAATTGCTTACACCACTACAGATAATGCATCTGTTAGTTGCACTGCTATGAAATAATTTTTGAATGTATGTTGCGCGTTTGACTTTTATTTTCTTAAGAATTCATGTTGATGATAATTTAGCGTAACTTCTTGAGGATTATTAATATACTAGCTGATATATCCGGCGTTGCCCGGGAGGAAATGAAATCTTTTTGTCTGAGATATAGTCTACATACTGTAATGTATATCGCAGGAATGGGATCTTAGCCTGAGGAAACAACAGGTAATTCCTTCCACTAACCTTTAAAAGTGGAATAATACATCAATTTAGTAAATCGCAAAAAAACGCAGATTTCCTATAGTGATATTTTCGGAAAGAATAAAGCTTGTTCATTTATTCTCTAAAGTGAAATCATTTATTTCATTATGGTAGTAGTAAAATATTATGCAACCGACAAGTGTCGTATTGATGCAGTGACAGATGTACAACTTTCATGTCAAGGTTGGGCTTTCCTCAA
The DNA here is from genome assembly GCA_032274565.1 of Nematoplana nigrocapitula. NCBI lineage: Eukaryota > Metazoa > Platyhelminthes > Proseriata > Nematoplanidae > Nematoplana > Nematoplana nigrocapitula. The sequence continues at coordinate 1,243 of JAUYWV010088134.1, read as the reverse complement.
CCCACCTTACAATTTGTTCAATCAAACCAGACATACAGTATATTTGCAGGTAACAGTCCTCCTAAGCGAGAGGCTGTTCTTCTCTTAACCATTTCATATGCCGTATGTGCAATAGGTTTCCACTCATTGTGTCCGGGAAGTCACATTATGTGGACATGTGGGATACCTTGAGATGTCCCACTATGCACTTAGATATGATAAAGATCTCTCCCTGTCTCTCTGTTAGAGAGGTGCCGGTTTCGCCCGGACAATGCGACGCAGAAACCTGAGGACGTCAGAGGGTTTGTCTTGGATGGTGTTCGTGTGTGGTGGGTGACCGAGGATGTCGAATCTCTCCAGGTCGTGGGCGGGGCAGAGGAAGAGGAGGTGTTTCACGGTCTCTTCGCTCTGCTGGCAGTCGAGGCAGGTGTGGGAGTCTTCCTTCCCGATAGTGTGGAGGAAGGTTCGTGTCGATGTCAGTCTTCCTACACGGAGTTAGTGTACGGTGACAACCTCTTCTCGGATGAGGTTCTCCACGACTTTCCTTCCGACTATCTGGATACCCTGGTCCGTTCTCCCTTCTGGCGATGTTATTTACCACGTCGATGCCGATGCATGGGCGGCTTCTTTGTCAGCGTCTTCGTTCTCTTCTTGAATACCACAGTGGGGTGAAATCCACTGGATATGGAACGGTGATGGACTTCCAGATCATGCTTGGAATTATGTTAGAAACTACACTTCTGATCTGCTGTCGGTGAAGATCCGTACTGCATTGGGTGAGTAATTCCGTTTGATGTAGTCGAGGGCTTCTGATATTGCTGTTACTGTCAGCTCTGCACGATAGCTACTGCTGAATATGCCTGATGGGGCTCCACCGCTGATTCTCTCCCTTGTCTATCTCAAAATATCTCACATATTATTCACATGTGTGACCCTTCCCGAGAGCCATATGCCTTATATTTTCTTGGTCTGTCAAAATTCAATACTTCATTATACGTCACGCGTGACATTTTAGAGTAAGTAGTAGTAGAAACGTTTTTATTAACTAAATTTAAATAAAAAATATTGAATAATATGACATGGCAGTTACAACACAAAGTTGGCGCTAATGCATTTTATAAATCAGTTATAAAGATGGTTGTATAACCAACCGTACAACCGTATAGCCAACCGTAAAACAACATGAATTAACAAACGATAAACATAATCTAACCATCACATAAACCTGACAAACACAAACGTATAATAAAGTCTTCACAATCAC
>JAUYWV010088123.1:0-15355 GCA_032274565.1 Nematoplana nigrocapitula | reverse complement strand
AATGCTACGCCAATGGGTAACATGGGAAAAATAGCCACGAGATGCAAAATTTCTAATTGAGAGGCCCACAGCAGAAACTACCCCAAAAACCATGCTAATAGATTATTTCCATTCGTAGGAATTTGAATTCTGCAGTAGGATGTTGCTGCATTTGAAAATCAATATATGGTATATTTATAGAATACTGAATTTGAATTCTAGAGTAACTGCTAGCTACAAAGCTAAATCAATATATTACAGATAAGTCTTAATAACGAAATTGAATCTGAAAACTGTTTCTCTTCAGTATGTTTTTTAAAGTTTGTTTGTTTGTTTGATGTTTGTCAGTTTTGTTACTTTGATCAATGGTAGCGCGTACGCAACACTGACGCATGTAAGGATACTCTATGCGCTGCATGGCAAATGAATATGCTACAGATCAACGAAAATTCGTTTACGCACGTTTTTCTGTGACAATTTTCGAGGGTCAGACTTTCTTATTATCAATTTGTTAATTCCCTTAACAAACCGCGCTCGCTATAGCCACACACTATACGGGTAATCCTACTAGTATTTCAAATTCGAATCTTGTTCTAATAAAACTTGTAAAAAAATTGACAGTATTATCTTTCCACTGTATATTTGTAATCACTTCAGTACAGCAGTAATAGAGTATAATGACGTGGTTGGAAATGATAAATTTTAACAAGTAAAGTCCTTCAAATATCTAAATTAGGAGTCATCATGGCAGACGACTGCAAATGCGAAAGATAAATTAAATCCAGAATGAGATTCGCTACGATTGCTGTTGCAAGATTTGATATCATATGGAGAGAAAAGAAACTATGTAAAGCTAGTGGTGAAAATCCAACTTCTTCGTGCTATTGTTCTTTCCTCTGTGTTATATGGTTGTGAAAGCTGAACAATAGGAGCTCCTGCAATGAAGCTTCAGATTTTTTAGATGAAATGTTTAAGAAGGATGCTGGGAATAAACTGGAAAGAAAGGCAGACCAATGAATGGGTCAAAGTGGAAATCAAGAAGAGATATGTGCATCTTGACAAACTAAGAGATATAGTAGTCAAGCGGAAACTGCAGTACTTCGGCGAAGGTAGATAGGTCGTCGAGGTTTTATGGAATGGTCTCTCAGAGCACTCGATATGACTAGTGGTGACCTAAAGGCAATGGTAATGGATGGAATCCGCAGCAGACGATGGAAAAGAAATTATTGGTGATGCAACTTGTCGCGAGGAAAGTTAACCCCACTACTTTTTGCTAGCATTTGCTTCACATTCGACAAACTGTTTAATTTCCCGAATTACGTCTTTATCCAATAGGAGTTGCGTGAAAAGAATTGGACCGCGATTGAAGCTCTAAACAAGTTGGAAAAGGGGTTCGATTCGCGGCTGGCAGCGGAGGTGTCGCGTCGGGAGGCCACTTCGGCGGACACCAGCAAGCTTCGCCAACAGTTGCTCGAATCGGAAAGGTGCAGGCGAGAGGAGCGGAACGAATTGGAGGGTCAACTGACCCGTTACAAGAGGGTGTTGGAGGACACGGAAGCGCTACTGGCCCGACTCCAGGCTTCTGTGGACGAGGAAGAGGCGAAATGGAAAGCATCCCTGGAAGAATCGGAGAGTGATTGTGAACTGGTGAGAGAAGAAAGTCTTGGCTAGATGTTGATCCCAGTCTGATAAATGCGACAATGTAAGAAATGCCAAACTTTAAACGTCTCTCATTAAGAATATGCGATCGATATAACAAAATAAGTTATGGGACACGCAGTACATTTGCATACATTTAATTTTGTCCTATATTATGACGATGATATGTGTTCCTTCCTTTATACAGACTTTGGTTTATTAATAATAACTGGATGGTTTATGCGAAATACTTGAAAGACGATTAACGATTTGATAGTATCACCATTCATGTATAATTCCACATGTGATCAAACTATTAAGGAATCTTTGGGTTCTGCACCTAACAAATCTGGGATATTTCTTCTATACGATAGTCTGACAGGTCTGGAAAAGAAACTTGCCCGGTTATATTTCACGAAAAAGGTTGACAGGAAGGACACGCGTATTTCAGGATGGGTCTGATCAAGGCGCAGTAAACTCAAACTATTTCGTGGTCCCGGACACTTGATTTAGTTAGCATAACGATAGAGTAAATACGTTTGCTCGTTTTCCGAACCATTTCACTTACGTGAGTGGCCCATGTTAGAGTTGAGTTGACATTGACCCTTAGAAGCTTCTTCTTCTTCGTTTCCCGCCATAAGTATAGTCGTCCTCCATGACCCGACTTCACAAGGATCGGCCGGTACCCCTCAGGAACCCCATCAGGGCTGGAGTGTCAATAGCGTCAGCGAAACTCATAAGCGGACTACCGAGGACTCTCGAACGTAGCGGAATCCACCTGGGGCACACACACAGCAAGTGCTGTGCCGTGTCCGGAACTTCCCCGCACTCTTCGCAGATGTTATCGAACTTTTTGCCAATTTTGTGCCTGTAGGCCCGCAACAAGAACGAATGGCCTGTTCTTAGTTGGCTCGCAAGCATCTCGTGTAGTCTTTTTTTCTCCAAGCGTAGCGTTTTCGGTGTTCCTTCCAAATTTTGGCCTTGGCTACTCGCAGTGGTAGTCCGGAGTCTGTCTGATCTTCACAGACACCCAGTGCCGCCAGCCGGTCCTCCTCTTCGCAAACCTTACTGGTTGAATTTGCCCAATGTCCCATCGTGTAACTCCTTTTTAAACGAAATTTGGAGATCTTGCGTTTTTCTAGCGTTTAATTTCATACCGTTTAACTTGGTCTAGAGGAGAATTTCTTCAGCTCTCTGTTGCATGCGGGACAATTCCGGTTGCTTCACAATTTCTACTGCAGTAGAGTCATCTACTTACTTGAAATTTGCATCCAAGTTGTTGATGATGAACAGAAATACTAAGGTCCTGTAAGGGTTCCCTGTGGCAACTCAGCGTGAATATCTTCCCAAGACGAGACTATTCCGTTGTAGTTGACTCTGCTGTTTGTATGGTAAGAAAGAAGCACGCCATCTCGTAAGGAATGATGGCACAGCAATGCTACTACAACGCTACTCGATTGTATTCTTCCATATGTGTGGATGTTTCTGTTGGTATGTGTGTCTGGACAAAAGTGTCATGAAATAACATGATTGTCTTCCGTCTACTGACTGGGCGAGTTGGCGACTGGGATCAACATGAGACACCGTCACATATTATGTCTTGTTTGGTTATGCACATTTACAAAAGTACTCTCATACAAATTAAACCCTATAGCTATACGAAATGTTTACTACTAAGAGAATTAACCATGGTTTTCGTCATGACAACAATTTGATTGAATAGTTTATTACTCTTTAGGTTATACCTTCTTCCGTAGTACTCATTTTTGGTGGTCTATCATTTTGTCGATTTTTTTTTAGTAGAACAAAGCAAAGCCAAAGGTAACTAATGACAACATTTTTTATTTCTTGCAAACATTTTCGACGCACAAGCATCCTGATTAAGCAAGTACTAAAATGATTACAGGCTATAAATGTGGTGGAGTGAGAATTGATACTAAAATGATTACAGTTAAGAACATAGGTTACACTCTGGTTTACCCAAAGACACCAACTTCCTGACTGCATTCTCAATAAAAGTAAACAGGATCTTTCTCTCGTCGAAGAAAACGCTCTGAGATACGCCCTTCACCACCGCATCCTTCCTCCTAATGTTAATCAGTTCAACGTTAAAGCTCTTATAGAGAAAAATTAATAAATTAACTAATGGTTCCACCAATCTCGGCTCTCTTTCTGCTTTACCTCAGCAATTTAAAGATACTTTGGGATTTAAAAAACTTCTTCCTTTCTTCATTGTGCTTTTAAAGTTTGCAACAAATTTCTCAATTCATTACATTCTAAAAAACCTTCGTAATAACAAAGACGTTTCAGTATGTAAATTCCTCGGATTATTTTTGCCAAACTCGATTCCGTTGTTAACGATACATCTAAATTTAACCCTGTCGCACACACTGAGAATGAGACTACCAAATTCGTCATCAAACAAGAAAATGCTACATCTTTTGCTTGCAATAAATTCGTCGCACCTTTTTGTCTTCCCAAATCTTAAAGAAAATTATCCCTTCCGGTAGTCAACCTGGGAAATTGTACGGACCTTGTAAAGTCCACGAAAAAGGCCTCTCCGTCTGGCCCGTGGGTGGTTTGGTTTATTCCCAGACCTAAAGGCAATCCGCTGCTGTCTTGTAGCGGACCTGCATTCCATCTGTGGTCCCTTACATGCCGTGTCAGAGTCTCTTCATGACCGTACCAGTACAAAGGACCCCAGCCTGCCCCGCGTGGATGTGAACAACAGACGACTTTAGGGATCAGTCCAGTCAACTTTGACCTTCCCTCCAAAAGGAGACAGGTCGCCATCGCCGTTTTAAATGAATTTTTACAGTAGTTGCGTGCCCACCCTAGTGACCTTTGCCATTTACACAGGCCCCTCTGCCCCGTCGTCTCGATGACTGGCACAGCCCGACATGCTCTCGCTCAGTTTGTTGACAACTCTATAAATCCCTGCATCCCTTCTACATATATGCTGAACTTCTCTCAAGACTTCTTAACTAAACGTGATGGCATCTCTTTTAATAACGATGATCGGCTTGTTAACTTATTCACTAATGTTCCCTTATAGGAAACCATCGACCTTGCCTGTTCTTACGTCTATTCTCCCAACTCTCCGTACCTACCCCTTTTCCTCAGACAACTTAAAAAAAATACTGGCGTCTGCTTTATTCACAAGTCTTCCTTATCCGTCCAAACCGATGGTTTTTCTATGGGCAACCCTCTTGTCCCTACCATGGTCAATCTCTTCTCAGCGAATTTTGAAAAAGAAATGGATGAAACGCAACGTCGCTCCTGTTTTATGCCGGCTATGTCGATGACATTTTTTGTATTTTGCGTAGCAATTCCCATGTTGCCTTCTTTCATACACTCAATGAAAGTAACCCCAACATCAAATTCACTTGTGAAACTACTTACAATTCAATCGCTTTCTTAGACTGCCACATTGATATTCCCGACAATTATGTTAAAAGCTCCCATCTAGCGGAAAAGGACTTCCACTAACCTTCTCTTGTTGTGTTTTGATATCTGTCCTTTCCAATGGAAAAAGTCTTATTCTTTGCTTGCTCACCCGCGCTTACACAACCTGCTCTTCTTGGTCGCTTTGTAATAAGGACATTAATTTTTAAAATGATTTTTGACCTTAATGGTTACCCCACTTCTTTTTTCCTCCACTGTGTTAGAACCTTTCTCAACAAAAAACAGCAACTTTTAAAATACCTCTAATGAAGATGACAAGAAGTCGATATTATCTTCACTATTCCCTTTATTGGAAAACCGTTTGTTGTTTTTAGAAAGGCCATCTAGAAACTTAGTCGCCAGTATTTTAGTGATATTAAGGTAGGTCTCTTGTACTTTCATCACTTTTAAAGTTCAAAACTATTTTCCCCTCAAGACACGTACTCCGAAGACCCTTTTGTCAGGTGTTGTCTATCAATTTTCCTGTCAGATTGATCCTGATATTACCTATATTGGTAAAGCCAGATGACACCTCGACAGAAAGATTAAAGAGCACAAATCTATACAATCGGACAAAAATATAGCATAGTTAAATTCAAAATATTTATCGGGACTCTGTAAATTATCAATAATCAAATCAAATTTAAAATGTCATTAAATTAAACAATTCAGCCTTAAGTGTTTGCAAGTTGTCTGAATCATGCCGTACCGGACTAATTGCCACCGATGGCAAGCGGTTGGGATGAGAAGAGCGGCTCTGTCATGGAGTCAGATCGTAGTCCATTTTGAAAGGTTCAAATGTAGCATACGACGGGCTGTGAAGAAGTGGCAGGAAACGGGACAAGTGAAACACAGGTGGGAATAAAAAGCCGCGACAGTCTACTGGGCGTGATGACCAACAACTGAGACGTTTACCATTGGAGGACCGATTGATGCGAGCACCCTTCTTAAGGTGCCAATGGGGTGTTCGGACCCAGGCTCGGCAAAGACACAGTCACGATAAATAGTTTGAATTTTGCTATGCTGTTTTTGTCAAACTCTATACTAACTCAGCCATTAGGGACCATATTTTAATGTTAATACCTGCAGAGACAATTTTAATTGTAACTCATTCACGATTCTACATTCAGCAAAGGATCATTTTATTTTATTCATCATTGAAACCTTATACATAAGGGACTATTACCCTGCCTTGAACCAACAGTTGATAACCAATGGATCTTCTTTTTTATATAATTATGATGTTTGGCTAAAATCAAGTTACAGAGTGAAAAACAGCGACATAGGCAGACCAGTTGAGAAGAAAATATTCTCTAAACAAATGCAGTTGCGAAACTGTTTAGTTTCGATAGTTTTTGCATTCCACATTACTTTTTTTCTTACAATTGTCTTGGTAAATTTAAAATTTGCGCGCGGGCAATCATTGCTCATTATATATACACAATTTTATATCCGCTGTTAGAGGAAAACATTATCTAAAAAAAAACAGTTCGCATTTTTTATCGGTCATTGATTTCAAATAGAAGACACATCAACTTTATTGATTTCCCTATTACTTTGGTAGTTAATCGTGATATTTGCATAAAATACGCCTGATTTTGGACTAAAAAGTAGCCATTTTCAGAAAAATAGTTTCAGTTGTTTTGAATTCAAATATATCATCATTTATCAGACTGGGATTAAAAATAAATTGGTAAACTGCAACTAAAAATTGCAAATTTCCCGAGCAAGTTTCTGTCAATTTCGGAGACAAAATACAAGTATTCAGGTTATACTCTTCGTACTTAAAAGGTTATTATATCGAATGACTTTGAATTGGTTTATAGATGTGTGATTCCAAGTTAATTATTTTATTGTGTACTGTCTAACTGATACTTTCATTTATTGGCATACATTCGCTTAGTCAATAAATTATAATATCGTGGCATCCCACATGTAGCACTAAAATATACGCGCCCAAATTGAGATGTGCGACTTGTTCACAAGACATCGTCTACTTTTTATCGGTCAATAACTATTCCCCATTTCTTTTCCAGGCACGAGGTGAACTCCGCAAAGTGTATTGCCAACTGCATCGTCTTCAAGGTGGAAAAGACGTACGTATATTTGTCTTCCTTATTAGAAAACTAGCGGAGGCACCCGGCCACGTTCGGAGATACATAGGAAACAAACAAATCTTCATGTAAATAATTTATTCTGAACATTCAGTAGGAAAAGGCAGGCAGTAAAAAATACTTTCTTTAGATAAATCGGGGTCAATCCAAGGGAGCTAATCGACTTAAAACCTGCCTAGTCATAAATAAACCACAGGAGAAGTGACTTCTTGAAATTTAACCAATTTTACTTATCAATTCGAAGTATACTACTCAAAAAATTTAGTAGTAAAATAAATCCGTAGGATGTTTTTTGAAATTGCGCCTGTTTTTACCTGGTTTTAGATATTTAAATTAATGTATTTAAAACCAGGTAAAAACACGCGCTTGAACCTACTGATTTCAAATTTCCCCTTTTCAACTCTCATCTATTAGTATAATAAAACACACTGTGCTCCTAACCATCCAGTCATCAGATGAGCGCGTGCTTCGATCAAATTACGTCCCAGAGTGGCCCACAATAGTTGCCTTGCTTCCTCGATCTGCCAACGCCGTCTCAACACAGTCTTTTACAACCTTCGCCACACGAAGAAAGCCCGCCTTCTGCAATATCTTAAGAGATGCAGTCAACCTCGAATGCTACCAGATCGCATGAATATCTCGCCACACACCTCCGCTACTAGAGATATACCGTAGCAGTTTCTTCTCATGAGCTTCCTCAATCCACTCTTGTCCATGCAACAGGCAATTTTCCTAGTAGTAGATATTTATCTCTCACCATCAGTACAATGTCAGGGTGCACAGTAGGAACGATAATCGCCTCTGAGATAGTACTGTCCAATATAACGCTCCAAATTTCCAAGAAAATGGTGCCACTTGACGGGCTCTTTTTTAGGGAGAATTCTCTGTTTGACAAAGTCAATTTAATGTCCCTTGGGAACTGGGTATAGTGTGCCAACCTAACTGCAGAGCTTTTGGGCACAATGAAAGAACATGCTATCTTTGGAAAAGTATATACAATACTGTCATAATACGTCTAGCGTTTCTGACAGTATTCCCATCTTGAAATTCAAATTTAAAATAAGTTTGTTAAATATTGCCATAGCGTGCCCGATTCATTATTTAGCATCATGGTTTTATTTATATTTATGGACCACCCAAGTGATTGTTGTTGTTATTATTATATTTATTATTGAAGTATTGCACGTGAAATATAAAATATTTCTTTAAAAAAGGTGCGATATTTCTGGACCACCCTGTATTTTATATATTATATATTCTAATTTGCATGTTGCCTGCAATACGGCATGCTGGTGTATTTGTTTGTTTTTGTGTAGGAAATCAGCGATTTGAATTTCGCCTACAACTGTGTGGAGAAAAGTTTGTCGAGCATAATTAGAGAGGTATAACGTTTAAATTTTATTTTATCTTTGCTTTATTTTTTTTAAAAAAACAAGTATATGCATGTTTAATTGTCCACGATTTAACACACAAATAAAAAGCCAATTAGAAAATAGGATTATACTGTATTGAGGTAGCAGGCTTCACCTCCTATGCGGCGTAATCAGACAGACAAATACAAATACAAATATGCCACACTGAATTCTATTGGGTATCCTTCCTCTCGTCTTGTGTCCGTCGAATTTTCTCCGGTAGATTCTCTGCCTGTCATTCTAAATATCACTAATTCTCACATTCTTTCAGTTCAGCTTTGTTTAGGCTTGGTCTCCGAATAGTTCAGTAACCCTCTCTATATAGTTTCTTTTCACGTTAAATTGATTTTATTTCTTCAAAATTTACAATACTTTTATTGAAAGGACAAAAGTTTCGAATGTTGTCTTCCTCCCATTCTTCAATCCTTCTCTTCAATTTTGGGATGTTATCGATCTATTCAAATCTCCTTCTTCTGCCCGGTCCGGTTCAGTCCGGCGGGCGTATCACCGCCCCAACCTCCCTGAGAAAACCGAGAGCACGCATGCCGTCCACCATTATACCAAGAAGCGGGCCCGGAGGTCCGCGTGATCCGGAGACGTCAGCAGGAGAGGAGATGAGAAAGGACTTGTGGGGTTCCGAAGCAACAGGGGCAGAAAGGGGAGTCCCTTTTACCGATGCGATGGAGGTAGACCGGTAGGGCTGGGGAGTGCTCTGTTCTGAGTTGGGCCCAGGAAATATCCTCACTACGGGACAGTGGAAAAGGAGGGGGCTGGGGGTGACACAATTGGTGTGTGGTACAGTGTGGGTCGTCTCTGTACCTAGAGGCGTCGATTTCTGCAGCCGACCTGGCTATGGAGGTGCCAGCTGAGGAGAGGTCCACTTCCGATGTTTGGGGCAGAGCTGAACCAGCCCTAGCTGCTGCATCGGCTTCCTCGTTGCCCTTGAGGCCACAGTGGCCAGGGACCCGCTGCAACGAGATTGGGTGGAGCCTTTCCAGGTCAATCAGTTTTGACCAGATACGTCGGTATGTTGGGGCCGTTTGGGCTGAGGGTCCCGCGCGCAATCTTCTGAGGAGGGACTGGGAATCTGAGAGCAGTCTTACTTGAAATCTCCTCGGTTCTCTCCTACCTCGCACAAACCTCTCCCTCCCCTATATGTAGTCAAGTCCAAGCTGTCTCCTCTTATCTTCTCTGCTGAATTTCTTTCACCATCTCCTACAAGTATTCCTCTTTCGGGCTTGTATATCATTCCTGATCCATTGTTCATTTGTCTTCCTCGCTCCTGTCAGCTCACTCTCAGCACTATATTGTCCTCTTTCTTCCCTAATGTCCAACTTTCACATCCATACAAAAGAACAATGCTACACGCGAGAACTTTCGCAATCTTACTTTCAAAGTCAGATTCAGGTCCTTAGATTACAACTCCTTTGTCAGGGTAATTGTGCATTCTCATTTTGACCTCTTCTGGTGCTATCTGTGTCTTTGTGTTCGAGTTGTTTATCAGAAGGCATTGTCTCATACTACAGTATATTCTCAGTAGTTTAACCATATTAGTTAGCGCTCTTCCGTGCTGTTAGCAATCAGTGTTGTATCATCTGCATACCGGATGTTCCAAGTCGCTCTTCCTCCAATCTTTTCCCTGATCTCTCTGAGAGCTCCTTCTTAACTAACTTTTTTGCCCCAACAGCGGAGGGGAGAAACATTCTTTTTAACGTTATCTTGTTAACCAGTTAAATTAATTAACAAGTTGCATTCAATATTACATATTGATTTTGAACATTTCGCAATTTTTAGATGGAAAAGCGTATAACCAATTTGGAGGAAGATCTGAGTGTAGCTAATCTAGACAGGGGTGTATTGACTGCTGAACTGACGAAGGTGGGTGAAAATGTCTAAATTTGAGATAGTACAATTCATATTCATATCGGGTGATATTCTAGGTTAGTAGAGTTGTTGTTTTAATTCCTGTCGAAGATGCGCGCCAGCGCCCCGACCTCCGGGAAAAAATGAACATTTAATTGTTGAACATAAAACGTTAAATCAAACATGATCACAACCGGTTTTTATTTAGTTTAGTCATTTGCACATAATTGTCTTTTGGACTTTGCTATCCGTTGTTTGCGTGACACAATTGCCTTTTCTCCGTTTGTATAATTGAATATAAATAGATGCCGTGAACTTTTCATTTAATGCGATCGTGATTTTTTGACGGGATCACAACAACGAGTTATACAAATCCTATTCTCGTTTTTAATTTAATCCTAATTTCTCCATTGTATTGAATCTTCTTAACTCCTACGAAGTGATATATCGATCGTTTCGATCTGTGAGATGCGAATTAAAAAAATGCTTCTCGCTCCATTGGTATTTTACCCAATATATAAATGGACCCGCGTCAAACAATTGACAATTCGCACGCTCATTTTGTGGCGGCGTACGAAGCGCGCAGATGTGACTATTTACTATATAGTTGCACAGGTTTACCCCCAGACGTACGTACGTACCTCTTCAGAAACATATTTGTTGTTTTCCACGCGTCATTCCTGTTCCCTCCCTCCCCCACCCCATTAGTTGCCTTGCTGCATGTCAGATCACTCTGATCTATAGTAAACTATAGGGCAGAATAGTACGTGCCACGTGGCTGTGTGCGCTTGACACAGAACAGTACAGTGTGCTTGATTGCATTGTTTTATAAATTCTGTTAGCAAGTCTTCGTGCAGTATACGTATAAAAAATATATATAAATAAATTTAGTCTGTATAATAAATTCCTAGTGGTTTGTTATGAACAGGCTATTTGAATTATCTGCAATGGGCGTGATTTTTTAAACAAAGTACCTTCTGTGCAAAACGTCTGACGACATCGACATGTATTGATTTTTTCAATATTTACATCTAAAATCTTGCGTTACGGTGTCATTTTCAATCAGGCATCTGAGGAAAATGTACCGTCGGTGACCTGTGTCAGGGTATCCAGCGACATAAAAAGCACGGAAAATGACGAAATTTCGTCTGCAATCACGGAGAAATATTTTTTGTATAGCCTGTTTTATTTTGTCTAGTATATTTATAATTTAATATTGTAATGTCCATCAGGATCTGATGCTCTTTCCAAATTCAGTAGACAATATCACCACACGACTCACATCAGGCTGGGCAAGAGCTGCGCGAATATTTATTTACATTGTGCTGTGCTCAGTCATGGCCAGGCCATGGTGGAACGTTGCTTTAAATATACAACAAAGATCTGATTGTATAGAGAATATGAAAGGTAGATCCCTTATTTTGCAGCGTATGGTCTGCGGGCGGAAAATTACTAAATAATTTAGTGCATCTATCGACAAGAAAAAAGCAAGAGCGTCAATTGTCTGACGAACATATATGTTCACAGAAAAGCAAAAAGCGTCTTTTTTTGTTTACCCGACTCCTTCCAGAGGATGGGAGTTGACCACAGTTTTTACTTAAATTACTTTTAAATTAATTCCTGGATTTGAACCCAGGATGTCTGTCTGCGCAGTCAGCGTCGCTAACCACTCGGCCACCCACCGCTCAAAAGCGTCTTCGTCTGCAGCTAAGAAAGCCTTGACGAAAAAAATATCCTCAGCAAAAAAGGAAGTGTTAGAGAGCCCGTGAATCTACATGCACAGTATCAAGAACAATTTTATAGACTGCTTACACTGTTATTATATTTTTATACTTTTATTGTAATACTCATTATTCTTCAATTTGCATCATATAGAAAACGATATTAGTAAATTTGTCAATAGTTTATTCGGTAAAATTGTTGGTATCTATCATGGGAAAATATTTTGAACAACCACTGGACACCCTGCTCTGCAACGCATATGGAATTTACGGAAGCGTACCCTTACAGCTTTTGACGCCAGTGACTATTTTGGGGGAATTGACAAGAAAAAAATGATCTACACAGCCGTCGATTGTAGAGAATAGGAATAAGCAACAATAATTCAATGAAGTGATTTGGCGAAACGGCAAAACCACTTCTTGTAAATCATCTCTCCAACTCGAATGCTGCAATGGAACTGCCAACAGAATGCGAAGGCGCTTGAAGTTTAAGAGAATGAAGAAGATTAGCAGATCACCAATGTCACTAAGTCAAATGTATGCACGCTTGCTTTTTTGCACACGAAAAGTTTATCGAGATCTTCCTAGGAGCACTTATCTCCTGCATGAGAAATGTTTCGAAAGCTTCCGAGGCGCAAAGACAGCCCAGTCATCCCCCATGACACCGATTTCCACCCAGAATCATGTTTGTTGATGTCACGTCGTTAGTCGCTTCGAAATTTGAATTAGAAATCTTTTTTTTCTTTATATCCAGATCACAAATGAAATTGAACGCCTCTGTGTCGTCAGAGGGTATACTATTTATTTTCATTTGGACGATTAAATAGACATAGTAACCTAACTCAGGATTATTTATCCGATATACAAAATACGCGTTCTATATGTCTCAAGATGTTTCACTTGTTTTGCTTTCTCGTAGCTTCGGAACCAGCAATCCTCCAATTCACCCAAGCTGAACGGCTCTTGTCCAGGAGAAGTTACAGGCGAAATTAATGGGTAATACGATCATCCTTCGCTTTTTTAAACCACTACGTGGAATATAGTCATTTTGACAACATGACTTTGTTTTTTCCCAAAGAGGTGATATTATAAATACTTTTTTGATCCCAGTCTGATAAATGATGAAATAGTGGCATGTTTGAATGTATGCCAATGTCTGATTGTTTGTTTGCTATGTAGGTATTGTATGTATCTATTCAAGGTCCGCGGAGAGGGGGCAAGGGGGGCGGGGCGGTCCCCCCCCCCCACTTTTCTCAAGTAAAATATTGGCGCCTCTAGAAAGAAACTTACACTGGATAAAATGAACCAAACCGCACTTTAATGTTTTTTGTTTAAATTCATCTCTTTATTTAGACTTGTTTACAATTTAGTTTCGATTTAAAGAAAACATTAATATTTTATTATTACCATAGAACATATTTCATAATTATATTACATGAACAAAACCAACCAACCAACAAAATTTTTGAAAATAGAAACATTCAGTTATAGATGCATACTGTTTGATGGGACAACTGTGCACTCATTGTGAAGGTTAATAACAAAAATCAATTACATAAAGCACATAATATTTCGTACTGCATATATCTCCAGCCACAACTTCCTATATAGTGAGCACTGCTATCTTTGGAAACGTGTTATTAATTGTAAAATGTATTGTGTTATTACTTGTCAGTAATAATATGCCACCATATTTCAACGTTTTGTCGATAGCTGTTTAAAAGCTATCAATACAGCCGCGTAAGTTTTAAAAACAACAAAGTCAGCAAACATTTATAGGTCATGAAAGATGCTAAATCAGACTTGATATCGATTCATTGATCAGAATAGAATGCAGCTCTTAAAACTATTTAAAAGTTCCGATTCTGCACAAAATTGGGGAGGGAAATGATGTTCGGATTTGGTTTTTTTATAGGAAATTAAAAAAGCAAGTAGTTATTACCACATGAGAATGAATGTTCGAGTAAGAACACCTCAGATGATTGAAAATAGGCGTTTTAGCAAAATAGTGTTATTCTCCGGATATGCAGATTTTATGCTATTTAAGTAGAGTTTTGAGCAGAATAAAGGACATAAAACTTTTCCCAATAACATGTATGTGCGACTAATTTCATCTAACCGTCAGCAGAAATTTGAAAAGTGAAACACACGACAATTCTACGCGATTTAAACAGCAATTAGCACATAGAAAAAAACAAAAGCTAACTGAAATAGTTTTAGGGGTATGACGCGCCGCTGTTAAACAATTGACCGTTCAAAGGGTTCCAACGCTTTGATCCTGATGGCCTACTTCATAGATATCTTCATATCTGCAATAGTCTAAGAATGTCTGTCCAGCACTTTTAGGCTCAACTGGAACGTCTTCGTGTTTTTTTCATTCACATAACCTGACCGTCCAATACATAGAGTAGTTTACTTTCATTTCATGAGGTGTTTAAAAATGTTTTGGTTGTTTTTGGTTTGGCTTCTCTTTTCACCTTTTTTAGCTGACCTCCTATACATCAATAAAATAATAATTAAAAAACAAACAAATTAATTAAAAAAACTAATTTAGGTCAATAAAATAATTCAATAAATAATATGAAACTATTTTTTTCATATTTCGCTCTATTAAGTAAAATCATGTTTATGTAAAATGGCAACTGTTCTTTATGCTTTATATTTCTGATTCATTTTTATAGTCAGGTGTCAAATGTAATAGTATTTTATTCTCCTATTGACACCTTGGCTATTGGTTCATTTGTTAAATGTTTATCTTTTGTTTAAGTATGTACACTGTGTCCGCTGGCCAAGTGCTTAAATACAATTATGTTTCCATATTTAACAAAATCCAGAACAGTTACTTACCGCCTTAAATCTCTTGGGAATGCGTGAAACTTCACCTTAACCCCACCGACCATTGCACCAAAACGATTGTGGCATCCCACTGCTGAACACTAGCAACCAGAATACTTTTTCGACATGAGAAATAAGGCAACAAAGACAGAAATTATCTCGTAACAGTATGGCTGACCGACAATGAGTTAAAACAAAATGTTTGTCTGTATGGGATATAGTGTATAATTTTTAGAATTTTTAACAAAATGCGTTGTTGTATGCGGCCAAGATAGGTCGATTGTCCATTTCCGCTATGCATTGTTGTATTAGGCCAAGATAGGTCGATTGTCCATTTCCGCTATGCATT
>JAUYWV010088112.1:0-15358 GCA_032274565.1 Nematoplana nigrocapitula | reverse complement strand
AACAACAACAACAACGTCCACATCATTGCCGTAATCAGCTGAAAACTGTTTGAGTTCTCTGTCGAAATTTTCTGCCTTCCAAGATTTAATCAACATTGCTTCCATATTGGCGTAGACTTCGAAGCTAGGCTGGCTAAAACGTTTTAAAATAGAGGCGACAAAAAACCAATGGCTTCAAAATAAATCCTCCGATAGTGTTCCTTGGGCGTCTGTGGAAATGAGCACTCTCCTTTTCCAATTTGAACCTTTGCCGGTGCACGTCTTTTTCTTGGGAGCATCGGATCCTATATTGATGGATGGCATTTAGCCTTTTCCACTACGGCTTTGTAGAACGATGAGAAGCTCTCGTCATCTTTTATGTTTTGGAAAACTGTTGCTGTAAGTCCATGGACGTCAGAGGCGCAAGTTTATGGACGTCAGGGGCGCAAGTCCAAGGACGCCAGAGGCACAAATTTATGGATGGCATCGGCGCAAGTGTATGGACACCAGCAGGGGGGCAAGTCCTAGGACGCCAGGAGCACACGTTTATGGACGCTGGAAGCGAAAGTTTATGGACGCCAGCAAGGGCGCAAGTCCAAGGACACCAGGGGCACAAGTTGATGGACACCATGCGCAAGTTCGTGGACGCCAGAGGCGCAAGTTTATGGACGCTTGAGGCGCAAGTCCAGGGACGCCAGAGGCACAAGTTTATGATGCCAGGGGCGCAAGTCCATGGACGCTGGAAGCGCAAGTTTATGGACGCCTGCAGGGGCGCAAGTCTAAGGACGCAAGGGGCACAAGTTTATAGACACCAGGGGCGCAAGTTCATGGACGCCAGAGGCGCAAGTTTATGGACGCTTGGGGCGCAAGTCCAGGGATGCCAGAAGCGCAAATTTATGGACGCCAGCAAGGGCGCAAGTCCATGGACGCCAGAGGCACAAGTCCATGTATGCCAGGGGCGGAAGTTTATGGATGCTAGGGGCGGAAGTTTATGGACTGACGGGGGGACATGTACCCCGCCCCCCCCCTTAGCTACGCCACTGTATGGAGCTATAGGGATCTAAACTATCTATAGATCTATACAAGTCATAGGTGTGAATTGGTTGAGAAGGGGTTATTTATTCGCCAATAAGTCATTTGAGAGGGGCGTCAACATTTACCGGCTCCGCGGTCCCTGATAGACATAGTTTACTTTTTTTACAAACGCTGCAAATGACCCTAGATAATTGATGCGAAAACAGCATCCATTGCTGCTTTCTATACATATATACTGTAGGTTGCCCTACAACAGCAATTCTCAACGGGTGGGGCGTGAAAGACCTCGAAGATACGAAGTTATATTGCGAAAACTTATTAGCAGCAACCTGATGTCTTCAACACACATTATATGATTCATCGTGAAGTGAAGTTTTGCGTGCAAAAACGATCAGCTGTGCGTTGGAGTCATCTAGAAAATGGTAAATTTAATCAAAAACAGTTCCTGGTGTTTTGTCATAATAAAAATGCGGTCTATATGATAGGCTTCTGTAACACAATACTGTAAGATTGTTCTTCTTCTTTTCCCCACATTTACCCGAAGAAATTCACCAGTTCATTTCTTCAAGCAAGACAAACTTCAAACTACCTGAAGTTTATGATGTCCGTCTTGCGTACTTCTCGGATTTCTTCGGACATTTTAATTATCTGAACATGAAGCTCAAAGGAAAAGGTATCAACATCAATGCTCACAGTATGATTATATTTTGGCATTCAGGTCAAAACTCAACGCGTGGATTAATAGTGCACAGAAGAATGACATTTCCCGACTTTTGAAGCATTAATTAAGGAGAAAGATGATATTTCAGACTTGAAATCTGAAATCAATATACTCATCGTTGAACAGTGGATAAGCAGTTCGAAGAAATGTTGCCGACTACTGGAAATGATAAAAAGCAATGAAAATGTCTTGGACGACGGAGAACCCCAAACAGTGAGTGCTTGACTGTTTGACCTGGTGGACTTGAAATAGGAGTGTGAAGCAAAACATGACTTCAAGTCAATTAAACTGGATAAATTTTTTGTATCTTATGAAATACATTCACACACTTCTAATTTATGGTCAACATATATATATATATATATATAGAAAACTTAGTGTACTTTCGTCAACAGGCAATGGGTTGATGACAAATTATAAATAAGGAATGCAATACATATTTAGCTGCGCGTTGAATTGGACCTGCGTGACGAAGTCTTTGTTGTAAGGGACGGAAAGGAGAGAATGTCCTGGAATGCTTTCACGATGTTCCAAACCACCTCAGCAGTGTCCACAAACTATTGACCATTTTTGCTTGCTTTCTCGTGTCCACATGCGTACCAAAACGGACTTCAACAGCATGAAGTATATGTCAAAAACTTTGGGTCTTATTCCTTTCCCCCATTTTCCAAAATGTTTCTCCTGCATCGCCAGCGGTCTTTCTTGTATCTTCTGACATAGACAGGTTCATGTCGTGCCCGTTGCCACATAACCGGTTCTGGGGAAGAACTCCGTGGTTTTGCCAAAATGTAGCTGCATTCTCCTTTCCTTTCACTAGTTCTGCTAGATCTAGGAGGTTCACCATCATTAACAACAGCAATATATACTCTACTATGGGCACTCGCCCCGGGTCCCTGGCACTCTCTAGTCTGAGGGGGCACTTCAGTCCGGGGGGCAACTGCCGTAGGGACAGTGCAACCATAGCAAACTCTGAATTTAGCCCTCAGCGAAAAGTGCACAGTGTCGTCTGTATAGGAAAATTCTGACAAATTCGGAAAAAATCATCTGTCAGCTTTGACTTTTTATTTAATTCACCCAAATGTAGACATTGACATAATAGAGACAAAGTGACCAACATAATTATTTACGAGCTCTTATCGGCGTCTTTCATTTTGATTGAAAAAACTTTGAAATCAAGACTTAAGTTCATATAGAATTTTTACTAACAAAAATAAGTTGTATAATTAATGTTATAGTACGCAACTTTAAATATTGCTAATTGTTGTTCTTTTATTTAAAGATCCCCGCCTATAGTTTTGTACACAAAACAGCTTCCGCTCGCATTCTTCTCTATAACGATGCTATAATCTACATGATGTCATGATATACTCACAAGTCACAGCGGACCACCACACAGGTAGATCCCCCAAAACACACGCGTGCACGTTTGAAGTAACCGAATGTGAAAGTAACATTTCCCAGTCGCGGAGACGAATCGGGGTGGGGGGGAAGACCTGTGATATATGGACCGTGCTGTTGGATATAATACGCAGAAGTAGGCTGGCTGGCTGGCAAAAAGTAGCATTCTGTCTGGGACACATCATCCACGCCGGCTAAACTTCAGGAGAGGAAGAAGGCAGGCCAAAGGATACTGCTGGAATCCCGCTTGCTCCGGACACTGTTCGTGTTGAAGACGTTCATGATCTCCCTCGCAGCCGTACAAGCTGCGGTAATACACATGAAATGTGGTCATTAAACATAGAGTCAGTCTTACACATTTCATGTGCGGCTGCCATTCGACGGCTATATGGTGTTTGTGTCACTATTGCGGGGCTATATATCAGGAAAAAACACGCCCATCTGCCTGAGTTAGGAGAGAATCTATTTATTGTACATATGATATGATCTGCGGTGTGGGAAGGGGGCGTTCTTTTTCACTTAATGTTCGCCAGCGGCACCACCACTACCACTCACTCCGCCAGTATTGCCGGCCGCCGTCTGCAGTTGGACGGGATTGCAGGATCATCGTAAAAAGAGGTAGCTGCATGTGTAGTGTGTTACGTTGAATTTTCTTACTGCCGCATGTTTTCAGACGATGACAAATACTGCTACAACTGCTGTTAGTTGGGTTTTTAGGGTCCCTGTTGTCCAAATATACACAGAGAAAGAGAGAGAGAGAAAAAAGATGAATTGGGAGGTATTAGTAGTAATAATTTTTTTGAATCCGAAGAACTGAGCAGTTTTTTGTTCACTTTGATATCTATCCTATCTACATTTAAGATGAGTATCATATTGCGAACTTGATTGAGATGGATGATGGAAAAAACTTATGAATATCAACAAGACTTCTATATCTGCTTTATTGATTACCAAAAAGCATTCGACTGTGTGGACCATAAATTGCTATGGGCAACTCTAAGGAAAATGGGTGTGCCTATGCATTTGATAGTACTCTTAATAAATTTATACAACAATCAAGAAGCCATGGTAAGAACCGAATTTGGAGATACCAGTTCATTTAAGATAGAAAAGGGCCGGAGTACGTCATGGGTGCATTTTGTCGCCAATTCTCTTCAACGTTTATGCAGAGAACATCATGAGGGAAGCCTTGGACGGTTGGGATGGGGGACTCAAGATTGTAGGACGCAGTTTATCAAATCTGAGGCATGCCGATGATACATCTCTTCTCAGGAACACATAAAGGGAGCTTATGGAACTGGTAGAGAGAGAGAGAGTCCGTAAGGAAAGCGAAAAGACTGGAGGAGAGTGCTCAGAGTATCTTGGACAGATAAGAAAACAAACAAAGGGTACTTGAACAAATAAGACCTGAGTGAACATTAGAATCCAGAGTTGTCAAATCAGCTTTTAGATTTCGGACATGTAGTGAGAGCAGAAGGAATGGAGAAGGATCTGATGCTGACAGAAATGAGCGGAAGGAGAAGGAGAGAAAGACCAAGGATCAGATGGCTGGACAATATCAAGGAACTAAAAGGCGATAACATCCATCGATTGACGAGGGAAGCATGCGACCGAATTTGCTGGAGAAAAACTGCCACGGATGTCTCCAGGCATCGACCACGACTTGACGGCACAAGGTGACAAGGTGATGGAACAGCCCGTATATATGTAGAGGGACTGTGAGATGACCCCTTCCATCCGTAGTCTTGGGGTGACATCTTAGGCAAGTGTGTATAACCTCTAGCCTCCCGCACCAGCAGGGTAATGGCGGAGATGTCGGCAATAGGATTCCTCGTGAATCAACGCTCCGAATTGTAAATAGAATATACTGTACTGCAATTTATGCTCAATAGAAAGAAAAGAAGACGGCGATAACGAGCGTTGCACACACACAGTATGTGTACAGTAAACTTGTACAGCTATAGGAAGCATTTTGTAAAGTTTTGTTTTGTTAGTCAAGTTGGCTTCTAAACAAGTAAATGAATACAACACAGAACTAAGTTGGATATATACGAGTCATGCTTATACAATCAGGCTATAGTATTTGATTAAACTATAAGAGGGGCTTTAGTTCGAAACGATTACAATAAAAAACACAAAATCAACGTTCAAATACCAATATAGAATAAAATGTAGCATTCTGTTAAAACCTCAGTCGAACTATTGTTCTTATTCTCAACAAATGCACAGCGAGGTTAGTGCAACTACTGTATGCACTGCTGTGATATCAGATGCCAATGTACAATTATATGTAGTATGTAGGGACACTGAAAACGGGCATTCTTTTGTTAGTAGTCTGACAATCAAGAAGACAACGGCATTTAGTGGCATTACTTTTTCTTGTTGTTTTTGTGGTGTCGACTGGTCTCCAGATAGCAATGCTGATTTTGGCTGGAGAATAGAACACTTGTGAGTTAAGACGATAATACAACATAATGTTTACACAAATACAGTATAGTGCAAATTAGTTAGGAAATCTGCTCGAAAACAGACCGGTCAGTCCAATAATGCGTCCTCGTTCCCACCTATACCTTTCCTCGCGGCAAACGACAGGGGCGAGGATACTTTAATGACTGCGTCCTCCACTTACCTAGATTATATTAATACCAAGTTTAGACTCAAATCAATTTCAAATAGCCAAGAAAATTTATCTGCAACATACTGCATTCGGGTAAAACATACATCTATACATATACACTGACAGATCCTCTTCTAGAGATGGAAGGATCCTTCAATGCCTGCCTGCTTGATTTAATTGCTTTTATAACAGAAATTGATTTTTAGCCTAAGCATGACATTTACCTGTTCAAGGTGTTCGCGATCTCCCAGTCTTTTTTAGTTGAATTCAAATCTGAAATGCATTCTGATTGGACGACTGGTTGACCAATCATTGTTCACTATTGTTCTAATCAATATATAGACAGTACATTTGCTTACGAATGACGAAATCTCAATGGTATATTTAACTGCAAAGACCCAATGAATGAAAAAATGGATATCTTTCATTCAAAGCAATTTAATTTCTTGATGATATTTAATTAAAAAAATACTGCTCGTATTTGAGCATTTTTCACTTTTAGCACTTTGCTTTTCGTTTTCTGGTCGTGCTTAACTCTGGATTGGGAATCTGCATATCAAAAGTCGATTGGAGACCATGGGGCAAAAACTCAAAGAAGAATAGAGGCGCATCTGAGGCTGCAGTGGTTCCTCACTGGAAAACATACAGCAGGATCAGCTTGGCTCCCTATTACTTACACTATATTAAAGACGAAGTTTTACACATAATTTGCGTTCTACAAATTCTGATTTATATAATTATTGTCTTCTTAAAGACATAAATTATACACGTTCTTTTTTAACAAAGAAAGGTCGCGCGCGATTTTGTGATTCCTTCCTGCGCGATACGGCGCGATTTTTGTAGATATTCCAGTTAGGCAGTGGTTCGACCATGCGTAGCCAGAATGGAGGAGTTGCGATTGCCTCGGATGAGCATGGAAGAAAAAGTAGACGGAAGGAGAAGGCAAGGAAGACCCCCAAGAGGCCGTTGGATGGAAACGATAAAGCGCGGGACCTGATACCAAAGGCAGCAGACTGCAGAATGGCGAAGGAGCTGGCGAAGAACAGGAAGACCTGGAACCTTTTTATTCAGTGAATTTTCGGTCTGTGTTTAACTGTGTTTCACTTGACCCCCCGACCCTGCCTGAAGAAGGTTAATGAGAAGATGATGATGATGCTATCAACTGTCCAAATGCGAAAAAATACATTTGATTGTTATAATACCTATATTCTTCTTGACAATATAGTTCCAATTTAGTTTTTCCACGCATGTTGGTTTTGGTAGACCCTTTATTGAGATGCCAGGTCGCATCTAGAGAGATAGAACCGCTTCGTAGATGGCCATGGGCAATACAGCGGTCCCCAATGATAAGTTGAATGACAATCAAAAGCATCGACGTTTCATCGGTATGTTATCAATCTAATGCATCTATTAAAAAAATGTTTATTTCTCATATATACGTATTTTTCCAACATAAAATAATGAAAACTGTGGCAGAAATTTCTTCGGTGCAGTATGACAATCAGACTAGCCTGTTTTGTCAGCCTACACGTAGAGGCACAGTGGTCGCCATAATGTAGACAGACAAACAGCAACTGAACAGAGCAGTCAGATAGACTACTCTGTGTGAGGAGGACGGACGACAGGCATCGGAAGACATGTGCAGTACAAGTAGGAGTAGATGTTGTTTGGAAGATACACATGCACGAGAATATGGTAAGGCAACTCGTAGATACTGTAGCATCCAGCAGGACCGCACAAGGAAGGCTGGCAAAGAACCACACCCATACTCCTATGCCAGTGATTGTGGGCAAGAAGTGTGAGTTGGAGAGGCAACAACGCAAAGCCATAACATGACGTACCCATGTATAACTAGCACACATTCCTAGGTGCTGGAGGAGTTGTCCTGGCCATTGTTTAAAGACGGGAAAGACTCGAAAGATCATACCGACCTAATTCCAGTTCCAGCATCATATCAATGACACTAGCAAGCGAGACTCCAGAGAGAGAGAGTGTGTGTGTGTGTATTCTAGATAGATGGGAGAGAATGCCCCACTTGAAAACGTCTGCTGTAAATAATTTAGTTGACAAATATTGCAAAAAGTCTGTATATCGGATTAAAAAGCAGATAATTATCTCTTGAAGGAATTTATGCATCTCTTTAAAGCTTGAATGAACGGGAATCGTGTCAGACAGTTCCGAAATAGAATTCGGTATACACATAGTTCTTGGAAACTATTGTAAGGTCTCAAATTCACTACGGTATAATTTTCACTCTGCGTTAAACGGAATCAGGCACCAATTGGTGACATTGTCCGTCAAATAAGATACTTACACGTACCTTCTAAGCACAATTTTCACACGGCGACAGGAAGAGGCATCAAATCCTTGATTTATGAAACGATCAGTTTATAGACTTCAAAATAATGACATGAAAGGATGCTGCATTGAGGTATTCACTTCCATATGGACGCTGTCTCTGTTCGAATGCATTGGTTAGACGCCGAAGTCCCTTCAGCTTAGATATTCTTTGTGTTCCATTATTATTAGACAATTCTTGCCCCTTCTAATCGATAGTTCTCAAGTATTTCTAACACAAATCTGGTCTACAACTCTTGATCCACAGATGATCAGGAGGGCAAAGCTGTTTGGCTATATACAAAACCGCGCGAATTGATTGTTCGAATCGGAGCAAGCATGATATCGGTGAGACCGACAGCGAGCTTCTTACCAGCAGAAAAGGACAAGCAGAAGCTACCCATCTCAAGGGCAACGCTAAAACAATATAGGCTGTCAGACACACCCAATGTGAACACACGGGCAGTCACTCATATCAGACGGTCGTTACCTCCTGAACACTGACCGTGTGGTCTGTATTGGTGAAAACTCAATGCTGATGTCATCAATTTCGGTTTAGCGTTTTTCTACACATGACACTCACATTATAGAGTGATTTGTATCTGTACCAGTACATTGTCCCCTCACTTCCTCTCATGTTTATGGTGCCGACACAGCGAAAGGTTTTTTCAATGTATCTAATGCCACGCAGTTAAACTCGCGTCACACCAAAGTATGACGTCATGAAGTGGGATAATTCCTGTCATAGGAAACTAATTCTATATATCTGTCCTTACAGAGTGAGATTGTTCTACAGTACTATAAGCTGTGAATCCGTTCAGTTCAGTTAGCCCTTTTCAGTGCCGCGGGCATTTCTCGTGATCGCCATCTTCCTCACATTCTTCAAATGTCCCCCGTCTTCTCCTTCCTTTAGCACACACCTCCTCTCCCACCACTGTAGAAAGACCGCAAGCTGTTCCGTCTTCTTTTCCAATGGTCATACTCCCTTTCTTACCCTCTTCTATATGATAGTATTCCCCCAAATCATTCACTTGTCTTCCTCTCCTGCCAGCTCACTTTCAGCACTCTTTTCCGTATGTCGACGGTTATTTCGTGTCCCTCTTTTAATGTCCAAATTTCACATCCATACAAAGCATTCCTTGCAACCTCCAGTCCAATCTCTATATAGGTCATGCTGGCACCTTCTTTGGTCATTGCACTGTTATGGAGTTCGTTTTTGGGAGTTTTCAAGCAGAAGGCTTCCTGTCCCATACTCCCTATATAGCGAGCAGTTCATCCATAATGCTCAGCTCTGCCTTGTTGTTAGCAATCAGTGTTGCGTCATCTTCAAATCGCTGTTCCTCCAAACACT
Source organism: Nematoplana nigrocapitula (assembly GCA_032274565.1). Lineage (NCBI taxonomy): Eukaryota > Metazoa > Platyhelminthes > Proseriata > Nematoplanidae > Nematoplana > Nematoplana nigrocapitula. Next base: position 5,920 of record JAUYWV010088112.1, on the reverse strand, counting down.
TACCCTGATATATATGGTGGCACTTTTAAAGCATTAAAACCGTTTTGTGGCTCGGCATTGCACCCATACTAAGTATTACCTACAAAATATTACTCCAAGTGTGATTGTAATTGACTTCGTATTGCCCAAACACTTCCTGGTTGAAAGACAATGGTCAGATCTCTATATTGGAGTCTAGAGGCCTACCCAACGTTTTTGCTCAGGAGCAAATACGCCAAAATGATGACCATTCCGTCATACATTGTTAGAATTTCTGAAAGCCAAAATGCAATTGATATCTAGAGAGGACGGTGTAGATGATGACTGAAAGGGTATTACCATCCATAAAGTACAGTTGTAGCAATGAACCCTTAATGATCGTCTTTGAAGTACAATGTTTAGACCATCACGAAAAGTCCGCTTTCAGGCGACAGAGATGTGGTTTCTACGCAGAATCAAACAGATGCCGCTGGGTAGACAAGGTTTCCAACAAGAAGGCGCTACGTCATGCTGGTACACACTGTCAAATGATGCAGACGATCGTCACTAGACGTTCGATGGGAACTTATTAAGAAAAACCAATAAGGAGAAGGTAACGCGGACGCAAGGTCGCCAGCCAAGGACGGACGTTTCTGTGTTGGTTGAGTATCCGCGGAGTGAGACCGTTGCTAAAACAGCAGAGAGAAAGACGTCATGTCCGCCGTATGTACGTCAGGCCTCTGGCGAGGCAAAGAGAGAAGAACGTCATGTCCGCCGTATGTACGTCAGGCCTCTAGCGAGGCACTATGATTGATTAACTGCATTTAAAACATCCATAGCGCCTCCCTTTAGCAAGCTGAATGTCAGGCTAGGGCCCGTTCCCTCTTCTCGTATCAGACTCAACTCGTCAAGGATCACAGAAAGGATCTAGTGACGTAGCGGATTCTCATTTGCTACACGATATGATCTATATCACGCCTTGTACACTGACATACAGAACGCAGACATTACACACCATCATTAAATGCTAGTTTGTTTAACATTTTATTTTTTTTGTTTAAAAATAGTTTCGGTTAGGCAAATGAAATCAGTTACAAATATATAAAAAAGTTCTCTCTCTCTCCTCTCTCTCTCTCTCTCACACACACACTCTCTCTCTCCCTCTCTCTCTCTCTCTCTCACACACACACACTCTCTCTCTCTCTCACTCTCCCCCCTCTCTCTCTCTCCCTCTCTCTGCTCTTGCGATTATGGATGGGCTTTACCGTCTAAAAATAGTTTTTATGATCTTTACCAACACAACTTAAAATAAATGTTTGTTGGGACTGATTAAGGCACTGTAAAAGTTTGTCATTTGGTATAGAGTGCCATTAGAATTGTTGGCTTGACAACAATGTGCAAATAAACTGTCAGAACTAACAGGCGGTATGTTTGAAGAAGACAATTCGAATGGTCGACTAACCCGGCTTGCATTCAATAGCATAAAATCCATTTTTGATTCTCTCTCAAAATATGTCAACGGTTTTAAATTTCATTTCTATTCTGATGTTTATTTCTGAACAATGTGCTCGGTACTCACGCCGTGCTGAGGTCACTTTATGCAATTTCACCGTTTCTTTTGTTATTTTCCCCTCACTCTAGTCAGAGCATGCCTGACCTCTCTAATGACATGGCGAATGGCGAAACCATTTCCAGTCAAAAGCTGTCCTTCCAACTTCTTCCATCGCTCCGGAAACTTCTGTTATTCTTCTGTGTGCCCCATCGGCATCGAGGTTTTCCTCTTCTCCCCGCTATCTTCGTGTCCATCATCCCATTCTCTCCAGTCCATCATGTCGTAGGCAGCATTCAATTTCTCTGCTATTATCTCCGTACTTTTCTATGCCTGTTCCAAGATATGGAGTCTGATCCCCCTCTTTCAGTGCTTCTCCTCCTATACATGTCCTGATACCATCATCATTGTCCGCTTGTGTCACTGGCATCCCCTTCGTCTTGCCCGTGTTCATCTTCAAACCATATTCTTGACGCCGTTCATCCACAACTTTGAAAGACATTAAAATGAAAATTTACGCAAATCTGTTTTTTCTTTTAGTTATAACGAAAGAACACATGTCAAATATTATTTAGACTGATATCACAATTAACAATTTAGCAAAGGGAAAACCTGTTTACTTCTCCACTAACTGACGGTTCTGAATTATGTCCTACTCTTCTCCCATCGAGCATGATGTTTCAATTCCAGCAAAACATTCCCAGATTCACTAAGTAGAGAGTTGCTAGAATTTTTCCATGCAGAAATTACAAAGTAATACCGAATACCAATGGTAAGATTGATTTGACAAAGTTCCTCAGACGTTCTCTAAGCTTTCTAGGATTTCAGTTTAACGTGAGATACTAATTCCTTTTTCTGACTCACTCAAAACAAGAATAATTGCATAACTCCTTTCGCCACTCAAAAAAAACATAAAACTATATTTCTCTTGTTTGTTTAAATGTTTAAAAACAATGTCAAGGTAAATATTATTGTATTTTCTAAATGTTGATTCAGAAGAGGAAATAAGAATGTTAAAAACATGCAAATCCAGGTCATTTGAAGCAATGGACAGCTTGCAAATATAATTTTTGTCTGTGCTACAATTTTCGGTGTCCACCCTTTGAATCTATCTGTTTTAAGGGTCTTCTTAGTCCCTTTGAGGCTAATAAAATTTGACCTTCATTTTCTTCCCGTTCTTGATATGCGATATCACTGAACATTCGGGCAGTTAAATGACACCCAAAGCCGCGCAGTGAAATCACCACTATCCATCCAATCATATTGCATTCCCCGTTATCAAATCCATCCAATCATATTGCATTCCCCGAATCACCACCATCCAATCATATTGCATTCCCCGTTATCGATTTAATGATTGATTTGTTGTTAGACAATATGCTGCACAATATCTCCAAACTTACATTACTGAATCTGGCAAACTTTCTAATTGAAAAAGGACAGGCAGTAACGCTTCCATGGAAATGGAGACATGGATTGAACTGCAGTCCTATTACAAATGATATTGCTTTGGTTACATGAGCGTTTTGCATTATGACATGTTCACTACCTTATTATGGTAAGCCTTTCGATTCATTACACTGACCTACACGGCGTTATCCCAGGATATTGGATAACAATATACCAGTGGCCCGCTGTAGCTACGTTTGCAAGTGTTGTTATGAATAAAGCACAGAGTGAGAGAGAAAATCAATAGATCAGTTTGGTCGAGTGTGCCAACAAGCTGACCATTCAGACGACACGTTCTAGCGTTACGCGACCCACCAACCGACCGACCCAACGACTCAGGAATCACGTAGCTTGTATTCACTGACCGATACTGGGTATTGAAGAAGAGATATATAACGATATATGCGTTTAAATGTGTAGAAAGAGGACTTCATGTCTCAATTGTATATACTACCTATGGGAATAATTACAATTTTATGAATTTTGCGTGTGCAAGTTAAGTATACTAAATGAAACATTGCACCTATTAGCACTCTCCAGCTGCCTAAGAACCATATAAAAATGCAAGCCGGTCGAAAAACGGAAAATCGTCATTGTTTTTTTAAATGAAAAAGTTTTCAAAGAAGAGGCCAGCCTGGCGTGGCATTGTTGCCAAACTTCGAATCGAAGACGGAACCGCATGATGATGATGATGAATGATCTACTGGCACATAAGTAGTATTAGTGTAGTTCCTGCTGTCCCACCTTTATTGGTGAAGATAGGGCGTTATTTTTCCCCTCCCTGCCCAAACCAACACAAAATCCCATACCTGACCAAATTCAAACACACTTACACTCCACAAACCAACACAAAAGCCGACACTAAAAGGATCAAAATAAAACACTAACTGTACGACGCCCTATCTCCACTAATAAAAAGTGATCCAGCAAGAACCTTACCTATACTACTCACCGACAAGTTCTTCTTGTTCTTCTCCCCTGTTTGAGCGTTGAGGATCATCTCCACCGATTCAATGTGCTCCTCGTTGATGGCATGGAGGAGCGCGTCGCCCAGTTCCATGGTGGGGCAGTTGAGTAGGAGGTCGAGCAGTTCGGTGTGCTCATTTTCGATGGCAATGAGCAGAGCGTTCCTACCCAGCGGATCGGTACAGTTCACATTGATATTCATGACGCTGACCTGCGAGAGAATCAACTCCACCTGCGCGCGGTGATGGAAGAAAGGCGAGGACCCACAATAGAGACGGTAGGAAATGTACTTGTAAAACAAAAGATACTTTTTGTGATTTTTGTAAGATATTGTTTTCTTCTTCCTGGAGCATCCTGGAGACCTAGACTGCCGATCCTCTTCAGAAATAGAATCACTCGTCAACATTCGAAGTTGTTCAGCAATTCTTGCCTCCAGTTCTGGTTTGGTTCTTGTGGGCAAGACTGGGTGGTTTTCCACCAGTGACTTCCTGGGGCCAGACAAGGATTGTAGAAATGTTGTCCGCGGCTCTCTGGTAATATTTGTCAAGCTATACGTTTGATATACCTTGTGATTCGGTTTTGACTCGATTTGAGGTCTAGGCTCATCTCCTTATGGTCTTTCGTCACACCCTCTTTTGCCAAGAAATAGACCTCCTTGTTTCTTTGCAGAAGAAGAAGAAGGAATTACTCTCCTATGGAAGCTATGTGCGAAGATATGGAAAACGAGACAGTGATCGAGAGACTGGTGTGCAAACCTAATTGCGCACGCAAGCAAAGTGCTTCTCGGAATCATTGTCGCTAGAATCGAAACACACTACCATGCAGAGATCGGCGAGGAGCAGGCAGGTTTCGTGAAGAAGAGAGGCAGAAGAGAACAGATTACAAACATCAGAGTGATCATCGATAAACACAAAGAATGCAACATTCCACTATATCTGTGCTTTATAGATTATAGTAAAGCTTTTGACTGCGTGAATCACAACACCTTATGGTCAGATATGCAAAGAATGGGCTTCCCTGAACACATCATAACACTGCTTGCTCACCTTTATCAAAACCAAATGGCCACCGTCAGAACATCTTGTGGAACATCGGAACTTTTTCCCATTTGTCGTGGAGTAAGGCAGGGCTGCATTGTGTCACGAACCCTCTTTAACATATTTACAGAAGACATTATCAGGGAATCTACAGAGAACCTAGAAGCAGGAATTAAAATGGGAGGAAAAACTCTCAACAATCAAAGATTTGCGGATGATGCCACAATACTCAGCAAAAGCAAGGACAAACTCATGTCGCTGCTATCTAAAATTGAAGACCTCAGTCGAAGAAAGGGCCTTCTTCTGAAGCAAAGAAAACGAAGATAATGGTTATTGCCGAAAGCAGAACGGACTATAGTCTCTTTAACTTTAATGGACAGCACCTTGAAGAGGTGAAGTGTTTTATCTACTTGGGATCAGTGATCAACACAGAGACCAACATGATGCAAGAAATTAATCGAAGAATCAACCTTGCTAGAACATCAGTGCAAAAGATGGATAAAATCTGGAAGAGCAGAGCAATTAACAATCAGCTAAAACTGCGTTTAGTTCAGTCTATGGCTTTTTCAGTTGCATCCTATGGAAGTGAATCATAGACCATCTCGAAGAAAGTTGAAAAGAAGCTTAATGCATTTGAAATGTGGACATACACACGACTGCTACGAGTTTCCTGGCGAGATATACGAACAAATCAATGGGTACTCCAGCAACTGAAAACAATGCCGATGCTACTCAAACAAATCGTCAGCAGGAAATTGAATTTATTTGGTCACGTAATGAGACATGACGGCCTCGAAAAGGACATCATGATCCAAGGCAAAGTGGAAGGTACACGTACAAGAGGAAGGCCGCGAAGAACCTGGCTGTCTGACATTAAGGAATGAGTTGGATGCGATCTTCAACAAGCATCTCAACAAACAATGCACCGTGAAGATTGGCGTCGATCCGTGAAGGCCACAGC
>JAUYWV010088101.1:0-15360 GCA_032274565.1 Nematoplana nigrocapitula | reverse complement strand
AAAGAGAAGATTGAAGAGAGATAGAATATATAAGAGAAAGATAAGTTAGAATTGAAAGAGAATATGGAAGAGACAGAGAAGAGAAAGAAAATATGGAAGAGACAGAGAAGAGATAGAGAAGATAGAAGAGAAAGAGAAGATGGAAGAGACAGAGAAGAGAAAGAGAAGATGGAAGAGACAGAGAAGAGAAAGAGAAGTTAGAAGAGAAAGAGAAGATGGAAGAGAAAGAGAAGATAGAAGACAGCGAGAAGATAGAAGACAGCGAGAAGATAGAAGACAGAGAAAAGATAGAATAGAGAGAGAGAGAAGATATAAGAGAAAGAGAATATAGAAGACAGCGAGAAGATAGAAGAGGAATAGAAGAGAGGGAAAGAGAAAGAAAGACGGAAAGATTGTGAGTGATTTTAAATGACATTTGTAGAACAATAAGTTAAATTAGTCATTCTAATTGCTTAAAAAATCAGAAAGAAGGATGGATATTTTACGGATTTTGATGAAAACATGCTCAGTGTTATATAATCTAAAATAGACAGAGAGAATCTTTACATACTGCCTTAATGTGATACGACGATTGGTGTTTTATGAAAACGAATAATGCCTCATGTAATACTAGCCGCGAACGTTTTGTCTGATAACTGTGTTGTGCAATTAATGAATAAGTCGTATACAGATATAAGGTGTATTTCTAAATAATAATTATTAGATAAAGTCTATCGCTGTGGTGAGTCTGTCAGAATAGCTTAGTCAATCTTGGGTCGATAAAAACGTGGACTTTTTTTACTGCATCTGATCAATGATTACATAATGTATTTACTTTTCTTTATTTGGAAAGAATTAGTAGTTTAGTTTGCACATCACGAACTAATTTGCATACTTATTCGTGATGCTCGTCGAAAATGTTTCACATCTCTCCCAATCCCGCAAAATTACAACAGGAAGTTATCCCCGTGACCTTTCTCCCCTATACTGTAAAGTGGAGTTGTTTTTGTTTCTCCCAATCTGCATTTTTTTCATCAGACCTGGATTTGCGATTTTTTCTCACCCAACCCATCTGTCCGTCTTTCCAAGGTTTTTTCCCCGAGTGTCGTCGCCTACCTCGATCGCGTTGCCAATCTTTTTGGCATTTTGGGGACACATCTCTAAAAAGTGTTGCGAGTGAATCATGCCCACAACACACACACACACACACAACGCACTTCCCCGCTCCAATTAATTGGAAACTACTCTGATGTGTCTGTCCTATCTGCCATTTCGCTCCTGTCATCACTCGGTTTTTTATTGGGCACGGTTTGGCCTTCTAAGTTGTAGAAGTAAAGGAGCGCAGCAGGGAAGTGGTGGAAAAGTTATGGTGAAATATCACTTTCTGTTTTACGCAGCTGATTTGCATCATATGTTAACGTTAATTTACTTTAAACCTTACACTAACAGATCTTCTCAAAATAGTTGAGTTGGTTATTGAACCTATCCCGGTCCAATCTTCTCTAATTTATTTACATTAGTGGTTACTCGTCTCTTGTTATTCCTCTCTTCCATGAATTTCCGAAGACCTTCCTTGTTGGGCTCTTTCAGCTAGCCGCCTCTTCCTTGTGACTGGCCGTCCTGTATTCGGTCCGGTACTGTATGAAATCGTGCAAACTGGAGTTCCAGATGTAATGAAGAAATTCATCCTCATAATTTCGAAGGCACAGGTGCTAATTTTAATAAAAAAACGGTACTCCTACTATTTAGATATAGTGCGAGAGAAATGTTGTTGTCACCGAATTTACCACCGCCATTTAAAGTAGTTGCCTTTTTGAACAGATGAAAATTCGTATAGCAAATATGAACATTCCACTGTCTACTGCCTGTCGAGTCATCCATTGTCAGTTTGTGTTGATGGCCAGTTTTTATGTATGTCTAATTTCTGCCCAGATCTTCTACCGTCCGCTCGGTCCGGTGGCTGCTCCCCAACCGGCTCGATTCAGACGCTCCGCTAAAGAGGATGCGACGACGAGCATGATCGCGGTCACCTCGGCCAACACCGGGTCCACTCTCACCGGCTTGGACATGTACACCCGCTACGGGGTGCGCATTCTGGCCTTCAATCCGGCCGGCGAGGGCCCCAATTCCACCGAGCTGACAGTGGTCACCGGGGAAGGCCTGCCGGAACCTCCAGCCTCCTTGGATCTGAAAGAGTTGACGCGGACATCGCTGAAGATGGGCTGGACACCGCCCCAGAGACCCAATGGCAAAATACTCCTCTATCGAGTGTGGTACACCTACTTTGCTTTTGTCGATTCGAGTAAGAAAGGTGAGGTGGACCCACCATGGTACATATTACATTAATCGTAGAAGTTAGCAGCTTCTAAATTTTAACTATATGTAATTTGCGACCACCCTTCTGAGTAAGATGAGAGGAAAAAGTGAGATAAAACATTTGCAATTGCATTATCATTAATGGGATGGCGTCACAAATTAAAACCATTAATTTATTGATTCTCTTTTGGGAATTTCCTATGGAGTTTACTGCTAAATTTAGCGGCTACTAGATTGAGCTCCTTTCACAATTTAGCAGCCCCACACCCATTGAAGAGCAACTGGTTGTCATCCGGCTGTTGTCCAATTGCAGAGAATCAGACGCACAAATACGAAGTGACCGTCTCCGCAGACACTCTCGAATTCGCCCTGTCGGACCTGATCTCCGATCTGACCTACCACATCAGCGTGGCCGCCAAAACCCGGCCCGGATGGGGTCGGCCGGTCAACCTGTCGGTGACCACCGGGCCGCGCTCCGGCTCCCCACCAGCCCCGATGCTCCGCCCGGTGACCCTCGGGCGATCCGCTGTGCACCTCACATGGAGGATCGACCTGCCTCCCAATTACCAGCCGGTCATTGCCACCGTTGTGGAGCGGCGACAGAGTGGTGAGAAGACGACAGTGTATCTTTCAAGAAAACTAGAAACTGTAGTCTCAAGTTTTCTGCATTCGAGTTCTGATAGGCGTATACAAATTTCGATTCTAGCCAATCAAGTTGCGATTTCATTTTGTTTTGTTGAATGGATTTCGAGTGACTATCGAGCACACGAAGATTGGATCAGGGATGAAGGAAACATGGTCGCCGGTACATGGACTCTTTCTGTTATTGTTGCGCTTGAGGGTGGGTGGCCCTGAAAGGGGGCGTTTATGGCGTTATTATATTTTTTCAACTCCACCAGAAAATCGTATTAAATTATTAAAATTGGTTCCTACGCATAAATATTGATCTAATTATTGAAAGTTATATTCATATTGAAGGTCAATTAATAATAACAAACTCACAGTCAAGGTTTATTGGAAATATACATCAATATAGTATACGGTATATTTGAAAATGGTGGGTAAGGAGGGTAGTTCTTCACAGTTTTAAGTGGACCAGAGATCCATGGAGATGACAAAAGGAACAATTTTCTGTTTACCATTTATGAACACTTTAATTTGGGCTGCACGCGAATCATTGCTCATATGGCGTGTTGTTTGCAGGATCTATGAAATGGAAAGTGGCCCACTACGTCCACGGTCCGGTGACCTCCTACTCACTTCCCTTTCGCGATTTCTTGGCCAGCACCTATTACTATTTCCGAGTGACAGCAGTGAATACTGTTGGCATCGGCTATCCCAGTGCGTCCTCCAATGCTGTACTTGTGCCGAGTGAGTACAACAGGAAGAAGACAAATATTTTACTTTGCTGCTTTAATTTTACAGTTGGTATTTTATGTTATTACTTTTAAAAATAGGTAGTAGTATAATGAATTATATCTGAATATACTGTATATACACTTATTTTTCGATTCATTTTATTAGATTACAAAGAAGGCCCTTTCTACACGCAATGGTGGTTCCTCGTGATTATAGGACTGTGCACCCTCATTATCCTGATTATTGCCGTCTCTGTTCTCTGTATAACCGGACGAAAGCCGCGGGCAAAAGCGAAGGAGACCACATTGAACACTTACGGTAAGCGAAGCAGGTGTTGATTTTTGTCTTTTCCCAGTCGTCTGCATTGAATGCAAGTCTTATTGAGAACTGTTGAATCACCCAGAATAGCGCAGAATATAAGCGATTGTTTTATTACACTACGTGAAATAGAGAAAGTTGACGACGATATTTATACGTTTTTTCCTCATTTATACATTTTGTGGCACTGTTATACAGCCTCTGTCGCCGATAGCTCGGCTTTTGATTTGGCACAAATGTCGGACGAAATACACAATGTCTAGGACAACATTATCTTCTACTGGCAGATTATGCCTATAATTTATACGTCGGCATAGTCTTGGCAACAAAGTGTATTTAGATCAGGTTTTTCATTTTAACCACAATTGATGTACAAGGATTTGCATGCAGAGTTATCACGTGACGCAGATACGCCGGTTCTAACTCTGCTTTTTATTTTAGCCTAATACTGCCTAATCTGAAGCATGTAAAATACGAGAAATGTCTGGAGGGAGACAGTTCTAATTAGTATGCGAATTGCTAATGTCAAGACGTAGTCCATGAAGTCAACGTTCCAGAGAATACTACACAGTATAGTTGCCTGTCCGCTTCCGGTCACTGTCGCTTTCTAAGAATTGTCAGACACGACTATCCGACGTTTCCTGTTAACAGTTCAGTTATAACTGCTTCTTCATACGCTTGTGCAAGTATTATATTATATCACATTGATTGCCATATATAGCAAATTTGAAATCAATAAATCGATTGCCTTTTCTCGGCTAGGCTTTCATTTGATATTGACTCCCCTTGATCCCGAAGGTAATTGAAACCAGTCGACGTCTCTCAGTCTGCTATTCTCATGGTTTTGTTATAATTGGCCAGCAATACAGTTTGTGTTTTCACTAGTTTTAGCTTAATACCATTATATATACCTTTATATACTTCTATTGCGTTCGGATATGTGTGTTGTTTTTATTTGGTGAGCAATTGTTTCATTTCTGTCTGGTATTTGTGAAAATTCGAAAGTTACACTCTAATGACAGCTTTTGTCAATGTGTTTGCGTTGTCGAGTCGGCGGTATAGACTTTTAACTTACAGAGGTACTCAAATCATATCAGATACGGCGAGGGTCACAAGACATCGATTGGTACGATAGATATACAATATGTGTAAAAACGGTGCGAGTCTAACAGGCAGATGTGCACCTCGGAATAATCTTGTGAAGAAATGAGCTACACATAAACATAAGTGTCAGTACTATCCAGGGACTACTAGAATTAACCGGAGTTCAGAATCATAGGAAAAATCGATAGGGCGGACTTTTAATCTCTCACTATTCGCAAAGTGTGCGGCGTACAATGCTGAAATTTGGCACACACTATCTCCACAATGTGTCGAATATGGAAATGGAATTAAAGAATCACCGTACTAAACGACTCAAGTAGAAAACGTTTACGTATCTATCCCAAAAATTAGATTCAAAGACTAGACATATTTTTGTCCTCAGATGGCCAGAAGAAACGTGGAATTGGCATGATACTCTGGTATAAGAGACTATCTAGATTCTAGAAATATGGTAGAAATAAAACAACACCGTAAATGTAACTAGTAGCTAAAACGTAAATAGCTTTTCACAAAACACCTCTTAAAATGCGCCGTTTCCCATCCGGTAGTTCTATAGTTATCCGTGTGTACTATATTGTCTGACGGATATGTGTAGTCACTGGACATTTTCTTATACAGTAGTATAAACTCAAAGAAAGCACGCCTATATCAACCAGTCCATGGGAAATGTCTAAGAGTGACTTAGGCTCCAGAATTCCAACAGACTGATTTGTGTCGTGCTTTCCTTAGCTTTTGTTAAATTTGATATATCAAAGATAGTGCCTAGTTGCTACAAGCGAAACTTCTCAATTAAAATAAAATGTCATTTTGTTCCTAGTCAATTTATATATATTCAGTCGACTGCAGGATAATTATTGGCTTTTTGCTATACCGTCTGGCTTTCTGCTTTTGAAGGATGAGTAGCTTGCAGCCTCGATCTATGTTGCTTGTATTATTACACTTGTGCCATGCGTATGTACGTCAGTATTGTACTGTTTCCCATTTGCTCAATCTAGCAGATCCAGTTCGGAACACCGCCTCGCCAATTCTCGGTTGTAAGTTTTGCACGCACGCTGCCTGGACAAGTTAATTAATTAATAGCCCATGTTCACCACCACCCGCAGCAAACACTGCTGTCGGCTTTATTTACTATACTGTATATGTAACTTTGGCATTTGGATTCGGGCTGATAGTTTTCCGAAAAATGCCGTTTTCAGTCCACCTGGCCCCTCATCTGCATCGCATCGACTCACGCGAAGATCATAGGCGAGATGCAGAGGGAGTCGGTTGGACAACAGTAGACGCTTTTTTTGTGTTCCCGCTGCATGATGCTGAACAAATGATTTGAGCACGCCATAGAGTTTTTTTTTCTTCAAATTAAACTTCACAAATACAGTGTAACCGAGTGTTGATTACTTTAGAAGTGAAAAGATATCGTTCTTTTCTGCTTTGGTGAAAAATGAAAAACTAGTTTTGTTAATGATTTGCTTCGAATAGAGCGCAACCTTTTCTATCGCTGTTTGTGAAGACGTTTTGTTGTTGAAATGTCTCGTATCTACAGATTTTTATAGTTTTATACATCCAAATGTCGGTGAAGTGGTGTCGATTTAATCTTCAAGCAGGTGGACACGTGGGGCGGTTGTATAAGAGTTGACGGACCCTCGCCACTCTGTACGTACACTACAATTAAATCTCTGCACATAAAACAAGAATATAAAATCTTCGTCCTCTGCTGGGACAATATAGTCTGCATATTATGGTATGCCCAGTGTGCTGTTGTAATTTTCGATCAAAGGGAAGCGTCATAACTCCGACTTCTCGGAGAAAAGGTAATAAAGAGAGATAAAAAGAAGGAAATGATAAAAAGGAAGAGATAAAGAGAGACAGATGAGAAGAGAGAGAACTCGTAGGTCTTAATAAGGCGAGAAAGTAGCTGCACATGACATGTGTGCTTGTCCGTGTGTTTGAGGATTCAGTTGACTATGGTTTTAATTAAATTTGTTGCTACTTGGATTAATTTTTTTGGCACTAGGATAAAATAGACTGGGGAAACCACGACATGATAACACCTTTTGAAATTCTATTTTTACCCTCACTACTGAACACCAGTGTGCCTTGTGAGTCACTGAGTTGATTTTGTCGAACACCTTTGTTTGAAATATTACTCAATCGTTACTGACTTTCTTTTTATTACTGTACAAATCTATCCGGAAGTTATTTGATTGATTGGTCCAACTTCATGCAGCTCGCCCCGTTGTCATACAGAATGTTATTTTCGTAGTTCGATTATGTTATTATTTGCATGAGCGAAAGTTGAAGCAAAGTAGATGCACGTCGTTGCATTTTGATGATTTACCAAAATATGTATTTTTACAGATTTGAGTTTACTTTGAGTTGGCATGCAAATGGAGAATTCTTTGAGTTAACAGTATACGTGTCTTATTTTAGTATTGCTCGGAAAAATCTGTTATTACTTGGGAAATGTTCATAGCGGTTAATATTAAATCTGTTTTCACTGTGACTCCGGATTAAGAAGAACGATTACAAGATTTTTCTTCGCACAGCTATGTACTGTATTTAACTAAATCAGTGATATAATTATGTCAAAATAAGTTGTGCAAGTATGAGGAGGAAGGTAAACAATACAAGCGTGGTAGCATTGGTTTTCGGATATTTTTCCCTGACCATTTTGTGAAGCCAAATAAATCTTTCCTCTGTCTGCATAACGCAATTTTCACACCAATTTCCTTCTACCTGCTTGAATGATGTTTCTGCGATGATCTACGATATTTTTCCCGTTGACCTCCCACATTGTTGTAAATTGCCTGAGTTTATTTATCACTTTTCTTTCAAGTTTCCATTTTTTAATTATGAGAAAATTGTTTTTTCATAAAATCAGGATTTCTAAACACATATAGATCAGTTCAGTCAAGCAGCTCGCGACATGATGGTTGACAACATCCAGCAATCACCTTAAGCTGAATCGATAAACATTCTGAATACCTCAAATCAAGGAAACTCAGGGTCAATCTCCATGATCGATCGTCATAGGTCATAATTGTGCCAGATTATCGAAATAGGGAATATGTCAAATTGTCGAGGACAGATTGCTCAACAAGCGGCCGCTTCGTAGTAAAGGTATACATCAGATTGGATGCGAGTTGACGTATTTGAAAGTCTGACTATAGGTAAAGTTGTCTTAACTTTTGAGATTATAATGGAATCAATGACGTCATTCATTTTTTGTCATTACGTTTCGAAAAGTTGTGATTATATCCTTGAAAAATAAGCATAAAATAGCAAATTGTTTGTCGTCAGTTTATGATTGGTACTGTTAGAAACTTCGTTTTATCCATTTTCGCGATAGTGCTTTCCATATAGCAAAAGGTTAAACGATTAATGATTCCAAAAAAAGGAACAAAGGATAAAAGCAGACAACCGCAAAACAGGAATTGCTTTTTCTAAAAGTAAGGATCTCTTATATCTGCTTAATTTGTTGTCTCAAACCTCGTATATATAAGCGTGATCGTTGCTACGAGTGGTACCTAGGTGAGAGCACCTAGACATCTGAAAGATCTCATCTGTACAACACTGGTTAAAGTCCATTTGTGTTTGTGTGTGTGTGTTTGGCATGCAGATAATTCCGGCGCCGCATTTCCCGTGGACGACGACGGTTTTCTCAATCTGGAACTCCGTCCGCCCTATAACAGTCTGGGCAGTCGACGCAGCGACCCAACGCGAATGGGCACCCTCACCTCCAGCCAGTACGCCAGCAACCCGGGCGATATGGCCCATTCGACCTTGTCGCGGAAGAACGTCCGACCGCCCCCGCGACCGACCCCTCGGAACGGCATCTACTCGGGCACCATTGGGTTGGGGAGTGTGCGCGGCGTGGGCCGCGGACTGGCGGGCCGGGGCCTGAAGGAGGAGGATGAGGAGGAATCGGAGTCGGATAGCAAGCACCCCATTCCCAGCAGCAAGGGAAGCTCGACCACGGCGAAGCAGCTGTCGGACGACCTCGATTCTGAGGTGAGGAGAACGGGAGTGGATCATACTTTAAACTGGCCTACACGAAAGTTCGGTGTAATTAGGCCACCGCAGATTGTTGAAATCCAACGTCACTTTAGTGATCGAATTTCTGAACAGCTAGATCTTTTGTGTTATATCCAGTCGAGGAGAGAGAAAAGAGAGAGACGAAGAGAAAGTAAAGAAAGAGGAAGAATTAGAGAATGAGAAGCGGAGATGTCAGCTTAGATATGGACATAAGTAGCATCAACGAAAAAGTACGAAAAATAAAGCTACATTGGTATGGCTATGAATGACAAGATCGAAGAAAGAAGACCGAGCGGAAGGCAACGCCAGGAAGGATAAGGAAGATCTGGGCATTATGCAAGACGACACCCAGAATTGAAGTCTTCTCTAGAAGATGAAAATTTGGGCCGGAAACCTGCACATCAGAAAGAAGCGTATAAGAAAAAGATGATGAGGCTGAAAACATGAGGTTTCACAATTGGTCGATACTTTTTGTAGTAAGCATGATTCTCATTGCTTTCTTTGTGAGTCGTTCCCATTTGTTCTGTCTCAGTAAATCTTTAAATTAATAAAAGATAGCCACCTCCTTATAAATTACATGTAATATCCAACATTTTGTCGTTCAATTCATTCGACATTGTTTGCGTAAAATAAGAGTATAAAACGGAGGGCATAAATACCAGCGGTGTTATGTATATGAAAAAGTCATCATAGTTAACAGCCACCGCCAGTAGCATTCAAAATATCGGGTTCCACACTAAAGGTTACCTAGGTAACGAGAGAATCTAAGATTGGCTAAGCGTGCTTCAGGCATGTGATTTCTCCAGCTTTTCCGACTTTTTGGTGAGATTTTGGGTTGTTTTTTAGATCAGTAAAAATATCGAATAAAAATATAAAGGGGGTAGGCGGGGGGGTAGTTGAATAATTCCTCTCTTCTTTTTTCTTCCAGAGAGTATAGAAAAATGATGAATTTTCAAGTGAATTCTAATTTCTAGGTTTAAAACTCTAAGTATTTCTGGCGCTATGCGCCAGTTTATAGGCTACGCTGACCGCGTAGCCGTAACAATGTTGACATATTTTGCTTCTTAAATATCTTCCGACTTTTTTTCGACTGCCAATCACATGCCTGGTGCATAGAAAGAACCGGTCATTGAAGGCAAAATTGGGAATATCCTCTCGATAGTCACCGGAGGAGGGTCACGAAGCAGAGGGCATGAAGAGTGCTGGTTGGATATACCAGGGGAAGTGAAAGCAAGACAGAAGAGGAAAACGGTGGAAGATTTGAGGAGCCAAGTAAACATAGAAGCCTGGACTGGTGGTTCTGTAAAAGAAGGCAGAAAAGGGGGGAGCAGGTGTACTAATGGTGAAGGGAGAATGAACGAAACAGAAGCTCTGGCAGCAGAAAATTGGTGTTACTCGATGAGGGCGGAGATGGTAGCGATGAAAAGTGCTCTAGAGAAGATCCAGTACTATAGTTCGAAACCCTCGAAGTAAACATGGAGATCTCGAGTACTCTCAATGGTCAAACCATGTACCTGCACACCAGATCAGCTTCTACTCTATGATGTCATCCGCTCGGTTCTTAGAGGACTACCTGCCGAGTACGAGCCACTGAAGAGAGTAGTCTTTGACCTTAGTCGACGCTCCAGGTTCGTGGCTTGCCAACTGCTAGTTCAGTATTTTTCACTTCATAGCGAATAGCATGAAACTGCATGCGCTCGAATTCGACAACAGGCTGATGGCCCTAGTGATCGAGTAATCGTCAGTTTTTCAGAAGAGTCATGTCTTCCTGAGCTGGCACTACTATCAGACGACGTTGCCATGCCTCTTCGAAATCATTCATCCAGCAGCGTAATGGAGGCAGGTGGACGTCAGACACAGTGGAAGCCTTTAAACGTTTTCATTCCGAAGATAATGATGGGAATTGTTCCAGGCTATATGTTAGACTCAAGTTTTCTCTTGTTCTCATGGCGAACAATATTATATTTTGCCTGCGATTTTTTGCTCATTTTGGCAACACTGTTGACGTTCTCAGGTCTGTTGTGCCGGCCACATCACTATAGCAAAAGCGTCCTCTTTGCTACCCAGAACATTAACTAATCATTAATTCGCCCTCAGTTCACTGACGACTACGACGACGAGGACGATTTCGAGGACGACGTGACCAAAGCGCCGGGAACATTCGCTTCCAAATACCACCCCCGGCCTGGTGGTATGAATAAGGCGTGCAATATCCCTGTGTATCCGCAGACCCGGGTCTCCAATCCTCCCTCGCTGAATGGTCGAGTCAAGCCGGTCACACTCTCCAGGGACCCGTCGGACCCCTATCGAGTGCCCGGACTGAGCCTACAACCGGCAGGAAGTAGGGCACCGATTCAACATTTCTCCTCCTCATTTGTGTGACGGAGAATTACAACGAATTGTTTTCATATTTCATGAAGTGATAGCGCGTGTTGATATATTGTACATACTACTGATTATGAACTAAATAGTAGCATCTGTATACATGATGTTTTTAGAAGCCACGTTCACACACAATCATTTATTTGCCACTCAGCCCTCCTTAATTTTGTTTGCCTTTTGTACGTCTACTTTTATTTTTTTAGTTCAACAGGATATACACATAGCATATCGCTTGCTACTATACTATATTTCACCAGAAGCAACTACTTCCTCACACATGTACATATTGTTTATACTTTAATCTCCGAACACCACAATTATATTTGCCAGTGAAAAGTGCAGTTCACATTTTAAACCGCATTTTTTAAAACAATTGTTGTACTTTCAAGGATTCCTTTTAAATAATTGGATTTTTGTAAACTGGACTCACTGATCCACATTCAACTCTTTCGAAAACTTACAACTGCCATCTGATGTCCGTAAGTTCTGTGGGATGGTTACCTTCTAAGTCATTAATTACTCTGTTGTGCCTTGCAGACAACAAGCCCAAAAGTGTGACTGCTGCCATGTTGTCAAGTGTGTAATTCTATACTTGCCACTTGCAGGTGTGTATGTATGTAGATATGTGGGTGGTTTGTTTGCATAAATTGTACGTTTGTAACTGCCATAGTGATTGATACACGTCGTGCAGAGGAGGAGAATGAGCACCTGTACAAAGATGTGCACAAGTTGATTTTTATTTCAGTTTTTATAAATTATATATGTAATACGTTACTTTATTATATGCGATTTTCATACTTTATACATACAACAATAAACGTCTAGCTTTTCCAGACGCAGTAATCTCTGATGGTTCTCTTCAAAGACTATAAATTATGTATAATATGACTTTCACAACCAGCAGAGTGGACGGAGTGACAGTTCAGGAAGTCTCTGAAACCAATAGGTTGCCAAAGAAGTGAAGCCGATTATTAAGTCCTGCAACAAAGCTATGTAACTTGGCACTTTCCTACACGTGGATGATCCGGCTACTATACAGACCATAAGTATGTGAGGCATAAAGTGAAAATACTCGTAAAGTTGTTATATAGTGATTTTTGAACCCGGAATGCACAGATTGACATAGCTACCCATGAGAACTGGATAGGCACAGTTGAATACAATGAAAATAGAAGTACTAGAAATTTTTTAAAAGCACAAAATAAGAAGTACGTTTTTAACACACCGGATGAAAAAACTCATAATGACATTGTCATCACATAGTCGTAAACATTACACAAACAAGTTAGGGCATTCAGTGGACCTGATATTGCAAGTTTCTCGTGATTTTCTGCGTGACACCGCTGAGAGAAAGGTGATGCTAAAAAATAAAAATAGCAGGATGCAATTTCATACAGAAAAACCATAAAGTACCAAACCAAACTAGAATTAGGGTGATTTGCATCTTTTATTAATAGATAAAACACCAAAAGAACTGTGCGAGAACTTCATAGCTGTGATAATAGAAATAGCAAAGAAGACCCTGAGTAAGATCCCTGTGCTGCACGAACAGCTTTGGATAACACAAAGTTCAGCAACATAATGCGAGAAACAAAGAAACTGAAAGCAATGAGATACATTGAAAATATCATCTTCGGAAATATTAGTAGGCAAACAAAAGTCAACTAAAAGCTGAAAATGATTGAATGTTAACAGGCAAAAGAAATTGACCATAATATGAATAAAAATACCAGACGAATACTAGGTGGTAAAGCAATTAACAACAACCGGGAAATCAAGGCCTATTGGCATAGAAGATAAAAAAGGACGTTACGAAGAGATGGAGAGATCACTGCCATGGTCTTTACAATTTTAGTAAATTTAGCAATTTTGTATAAGAAAGATGAGGAGGTATTAATCAATATATGCTATCCAGGGGCTTGCAATTAGTTGAAGTAACTGGTAAAGAAACAAACTTATTCTTGAAGAGGTGAAGATAAAGAGAGAAACATAGCGGGGCAACCGATAAAAATGGCAGAGCCAGGCTTTCGCGGGCACAACATAATAAGACCCCAGAACAACCTATATGCATCCTATAGAGGACAGTATAAATGAGAAATGGACAAGAGAGAGACCGCAAAGAGACGACATCGGGCATTAAGTGGGGAGACCCCATTGGAGTGTTTTTTTTACTAAACTCGTAGCCAAGGACTACTAGAATATACCAATAGTCCTTTCTTGTAGCTTGAAATATTAACCAATGGGGAGAGGGGGTTAGAATGTAAATAAGAACGATGTCTAATTGAAGGATTTATTCCAAGATAATAAACACAGTCACCTGAAAGGTAATACACAGTTGCAAGCAAACTGTATAAACTAATAGCGTAACTTATATCCTCTATCTCTCCCCGAGACTTCGACACATACAGAGTTTGTTAATCACAAAGACTGACTAGCGAAAGCAATGACCAATAGAAAACTATATCAAATGTCACGAAGCAAGTGAATTATTCAGCAGAAAATGCCCTATCCGGTGGTAAATGTACAATATTAGCTGGCTCACTGGCACATCGAAGGTCTGGGATTCATAGTCAAATACCTCGAACACAAAGTCACATGACGTAATCTGAGTGCCAGGCTGGTTTGGATGTGAAGCGGGTCGAGCATCTCGGTAATACATCGTGGCTAATCTGGTTGGTTGTTGTGAGAATCTCTGTTGCCTCAGTGCGGACAGGAGGTTTGGGCGCAATCGTCTGACCATCGGTTGAATGGATGGTTCGCTGTGTGGGGATGGAGAGTGTGGACCAGTAATGAAGGGTGTACGTGGCGACGCGTCCAAGATCGTGGTGCCTCTGGCTGGTGTGCCAAGTTCAGGTGAAGACGGGAGGTGTGACGTGGCTGCCTACTCGAGGTGGGCCGTGTAAGCGAGTAACAGATTCATGGAGTGGTTTGACATTAGGACGGGCTGGAGTATTTGCCCGACCCTATACCACTCTTTGAAGGCCTACATCAACCTGGCAGACAAGGGCATGATTGGTGTAAATTTGCGCAGGAACTTCCTGTTACGCTAGGTAACGCGGCCTGAGCCATCAATCGTGATGACATATTGGTCAAACTGATGAACCTCGATGACCTGATCAGTCCTGTCCCACTACAAGGAATGGGACCCGACTTGATTCAGCACCAGAACATGATCGCCGACGGCCAGTGGTGGAAGTCGTTTAGTATGAGTTGATAAACGTCCACCAATCTTCATGTGGCATATATCAAAGCATTCTCATGAGCCATTAGAGGCAAGTTCGTCTGGAGTACCATACGTGAGTACAGCTAGATTTCCAGACCTATAATGGCGGGAGAAAGTAATGCCTGGCCAAAACACAGACGATTCTGCTCTGGCGACCATCGATGTGACACCCTGCATGGTGGGCAGAGAGCAATGAAGACAGGACCTCGTCACGGAGTGACGGCAGTATCACGATGCGCTCTTTGTACAACAGCACCCCGTCGACTGTGTGGAGGTCCTTACGGAACTGAAAGTACTGGCGTAATGTATCCGGCAACTCATAACGAAACACCGGGAAACCCTGTTTAACTTGGGATGACGTGATATACAATCGGCAGAGTGATTGCGAATACCAGGAACATGAACCATCTGGAACCTATACTTAAGTATTTCACCCCTCAATAGTGACATATCTGGATTCTGAGGCGTGTGTAAATCTGCTGCTCACAAGTGTAATCTGAAAACCAGCGCGGTAACAGAAAGGGGGTATGTGTAGGGGCAGGAGCAATGTTTCTGGAGTAACCAAAATCCAATTTATACCCGACTTGGACCAATCTGTAGGAAGACAGGTGGGGTTTTCAGGATCAAAACATGTTCTATTTCTATAT
>JAUYWV010088090.1:0-15360 GCA_032274565.1 Nematoplana nigrocapitula | reverse complement strand
CTCGGGCGCGTGGGGGGGGGGTGACTCATCGGTCGGAAACATGCTCGGGCGCGTGGGGGGGGGGGGTTGGTGAGTCATGGTCCAAAGCGTGGCTGAGATATACTACTTTGGTCGCGCTGCGCAGCCACGCGTTTAGCGGGGTAAAAGAAGAAGCAGAAGAACCCTCATCTGTCCGACAATTCTACGCCCTATCAGTCCGCCAGTCGTTCGCCACTTCACTCCGCCAAACATATATAACCAATTTTCGCCCTAGCAGTCCGCCAAATTTTTAGACCCTCAGTCCACCAAGCACACGCCTCATCCGTCCGCCAATTCTACGCCCCATCAGCCCCTCAAACCTATACATACACTACATTAAAAAACGCATTTCCAATAGCTATAGCTGACAGCGATAAAATGACGCTCCTAGTATAACTTCAATTTGAACGGACCAGTTAGGTAATAGGTCAGTTCGGTTGACCTTTTTGAGTTTAGACAGCTATTCGCCTCTAGACTGTAAACCTTTTTAGATTCAGCTGTTTGTCCTTTAAAATTGAATCTTGGCTGTTCAAAATGAACTCGACGAATTGCGTTTTTTGGAATGCAGTGTACGTAAATGCCCCTCATTTATAATTTTCCTTTTTATTTTTAAAACTTTTTTCATTAACTCTCTTACTATTTTCTTTTTATCCTTCGCCTCTATGGATAAAACAGACGAGTCAGCCGCCCCGTTTTTGAAAATTGGAAATATTTGAAACGTTTGATTTAAAATGTTATAACAAATGACCCTTTACAGCAACGGCCTAGTTCCTCAGTTCTGGGAGTGTTAGTGGTACTCCTTTCTTTGCAGTATTTTCTTAGCCATAGTTCTTTCCTAGCTATACTGTTGTTCCGTGAATACGAAAAAAAGGATAAGTACGCAGACCAAAAAGTGTATTTCTCATTTTTAAAAACTTGAAACAAGCTTCTTCTGCAACCGCGCCTCACCCACTTTACTAAAATAGACCATTTTCTCCCCGGTTTGTAGCGGATTTGCGTTCCGCAGATGTTATGATCCCTTATTCCTTCGAAGGAATTGCTATCAAGATTGAATTGCGACGTTGATGCTTCAAGTTAGTGATTACACTGCGGTCTGAATTATTAATAACTGGGAAGGAATGTAAACAGACCCGTAAAAGCGTTGTATACGGCGTAGATCTCGACTCTTTGCGCGACGCTGTTGCCTCTCCTCTCTCCCCAAGCTCCATCCGGAAGCATCTCTTCATCCCTATTCCCCTTTGATAGGATACAAGGCCGTGTATGCACTTCTTAAAAAGGGTCTCCCTGTGTGTATGCAGGTCGCACTTATTATGTTCCAAATCGATTTTCTCTGAAATTTCAGATTGGTCCCAGTTGTTTCAGAATGACGTAGCCTAATGGATAAGGCGTGTGTCTCCTAAGTATAAACACTATTTCGTTCTCTCGACGAATGCGCGATTCGCAGTAGAGTTGAAATCAGGCTTCAGCAAGATTGCACAGTGCAGGTCCTTGAATTCTAACAGACGCATCGATCAGCTACTCGCTTTAGGTAGATTGTTAGATTGCTAATATCGACGCGACAACAGCCATTCTATGGGCTGCAGGCTTGAAAAGACCATTAATAAATACAAAAAACGTTTGATATACTGGTATGAGAACATATATAGAAACCATGGAACAAAATTATTTATGCAACGTAGTGAAACTCTTGAAAATTGATGCGGAAATATTTCTATTTTAGATAATCAGTATATTTTATTAGCTGTTGTGCGTTGTCAAACTGTCAATTCTGATAAGGTTTCCAGTGTTAACTTCATATTATATTACAGTAGTCATGGTAGTATAGCATGTAGCAAAGCTAAAAAATAATTTATGACTAAATTAGTAAGAATGTTTTTTCAGGAATTTGAGTTTGGCTTTCGTTGAAACTGGTATGAACATAATTAAAAACAAGCATGCAGGTAGGCATTGAAACATCTTCGCATCTTTATAATAGAATCTGTCCGGGTTGATCCCCCAATTGACACGCCCCCGCCTGGTCAGGCCTAGGCCTGACAGGCGTGGTGTGAAGAAAGAAGAAGAGAACGAGAGCGCATAATTGAACTTCCCCGGTCCTTGTTTTATCCTACCCTTCATTCGACTGCCACACCTGGTGATGTACGCTTCTCTTATTATCCCCAAGGTTCCTCTAGTCGCAGTCAACGGAACGTCGACGCCGCCAGTGGATGAAACGAATAGTATAGAGGAAAATAAAATCAGCTACCGACTGCTGAGTTTCCCCTGCTGCAAACCAGATCAGATCTCCGAGGAGACGGCGACGCGTGATTGGCTCAAGGTGGATTCGTGGAATTTCGAATCTCTGAGCCCCGGTCCAATCGCTGCCCTCGGTGACCGTCTGCTGATTATCGATTCGGAAGTGCACAATCTCAACTACATCTACTGGGATCCGGCTATGGGGCAATTGAGTCTGCAGAAGGTATCCAAAGAGGGCCATGTGAATTTCCGCGGACTGGCGACACGCGGCGAGGACGCCTATCTCTTCACAGACCGGTCCGTGTTTCACTTTCAATTTGCCGAGTCCGAATAGGGACTGATTGCGTTCTGGCCAAAATCGAATTCGCCTTTTTATACACGCTGCTCTTTCGCTATCTCTATTACGGTTCATCAACTTCTGGTCCTAAATTTTGTTCTTCCTTTTTTATTTTTTGTCTCGTTTTATATGTACGTCATAGTTTCATCATATACCACCGTGTATCTATTTGGAGACGAGCAGTTGTATAAAAACATTTTATCGCTGTTGGATGGGATATGCAGCCGTATTGTGCGCTTTTGGGTTGTATCAGAATAACTTTCCGCATCAATATAAAATTGTTAAATTTATTTATTTAATAAAAAGTCTCAATAATTATTTTCAAAGTATTTGCAGTCATTTCTTCAAAAACTTAGTTATTTCCCTAAGGTTAATTCGCTAAGATATTTGGTCAGTTATTATAGGCAGTTGGTGTTTCAATTTCATTGGTTTGTGAGATAGTGAGTGGACATTGTAAGATGAGATTGAAAGACGTCTGAACATGGCACGAGTAGCAATGTCGGGTCTGCAGAAAATATGGAAGGAAAAATATTAGCATCAACAACAGAGAAGCGACTAGTAAGTGCATGGCACATTGACTTCCCAATTGCGCTGTACGGGTGCGACACTTGGACAGTGAGGAAAAGTTAAAGGAAAAAAAACAATCATTCTACTGTAGATGTGGCGCTGCAGAAGAATGTTGCGCGTAACGTGGACAGAAAATAGAACCAACAAATCTATACTAAAGAAGTGGGAGAAACGATGCAGTTAAGCTACATATACTTTTAAGCATCGATTACATTCAAATTTGACAACCGGCCAATCATAAATTTCTATTAAAAAACTAGTGTCTCCAAGGAAATTACTACAGCACTTAAATGACTCCCTTAATGCAAGTGATATTGTTTTGGTTACATTCTGAGCTAGCACAAGTGTTTTACATTTAATTGTACAGTATGTAGGCCTATAGCTTATTGTTTAGTTAGTGGAATAAGGCCGGCAGTTTATCCTCACTTATTTGCTTAATATGGAACGTAAAATATGTGAATAGAATGAGATTAATCTAAATATCCGGAAATTTGAGTCGATTTTGATGATTCATTTATACGCATTCTAGGTTGTAAACTCTCAAAATTTGGCTCCCGTGTAGCCATAGTGCCCTGGAGATTTTTTTCCGGAAATTATTTGGAACACTGTTAGATTCCCTGTATATATAATTAATAAAAAAATAAAGTTAACAAATTAATCAATTGTTGTGGTCGTCTAAAATACGTTTCACGATGTAGTTATACAGAAATGTGTTAAATTTTCTCCGAATCAGTAATGTACATTTAGAGATATTGCGCATGTGTTATAACAAATCAATAATGGGAAATGCAATGTGTTTGGTCAGTGGTGATTTCACTGCGGCGTAAGGTGTTCTTTAACTCCACGATACTGAGATCGCATCTTAAGAAGTTCAGTATAATTAAAACGTATAAAGGTTTGGTTATAGTATCAAAAGGGCCTGAAACTGCCCTGTAAACGGAACCTGTGGCCCCCATATACTGTAGATGAAAATAATTAAAACATAGCGCACATGTTAAAAGAGTGGGTACCGAAAATGTCAGCTCTCTCCGATTGCGATACCGAACACAACTGAAACACACAAACACAGATCGACAATTAACGGTTTCACATTCTAAGGATCAAAATGTGCAAATCCTACTGAGAGGGAGTCTTCTGCTAAAAGTGCCTGTGGATGAGCACTGTTACAGATACTACACTGCAGAGGAGGATGGACAGGCATTCATGTCGGTAGAACACGCGACGTTCATATTTCAGAATTGTAAAAACACCCAACAGGTACACCCTACGCACGTTTGCTATCAGAGGACATGTACATGGCTTCCTGTCTGGTGAAGTGGGAGGGTAAGGTTATGGAGAAGGACTTCCTGGCCTTCTTCAGAGTCATTCTGGCGTTTCATTTCGATAGCAAGTCTTCACTGGACCCGACTGTGGCCGGAAGAGTCTCAGTGCCGATCAAAAACTCTCCCACGATGTCTAGGGGTGAAACAGCTACAGGTCAAAACAAACAAGCCCCTAGGAAGTCTAGCGTGACTGAAAAGAACTATCATTTGAGCCTATCGTGCTGTACAGTATGTGTCAGCGCATTCATCAGTGACTATTCCCTGTGGAGGACGGTGATATATATTATTAAGCAAGCTAGGTGATTCTGCGTCGGTCGGTCGGTCGCGTAACGCCAGAACCCGTCGTTTGACTGGTCAGTTTGCTGACAGAGAGAGAGAGCATGCGAACCAGACAGGGTGACTTGATTCACTCACTCATTCAAACACAGGCTGCACAGTCAGCCAAGCTGATCCATTGATTTTTTCTGTCGACTTACACTCTGGCGTGTGTTCGAATTACATTCAATCGCACGTTGAATAGCAACATGTTGTGCTTTATTGGTAACAACACTTACACGCGTAGCTGCAGAGTGCAGCGGGTCACTGGCCAACACAATGAAGACTACGACACTGCGCTATAGGCGGATATGGTTCGTCTTCCGTGCAAGCTATTTTTCTACTTACTTCTTGATATATAAATATCAGTTAGATTTCTAATTTCAATTTACAAATATTCCCAAATGTCGGTTATTTATAACAACACTTGCACGCGTATAGCTGCCGCGGGCCACTGGTGGAATAAATTTTACTACCTCTGAACAGATGGCTATGAGGAGGCACGAGTGTAACGATAAAGGTGTCGAAATATCGTATAGGTCCCACGTTATACCTTTTAAATCTCTCTCTCTCTCTGTCTGTAAATCTTTGATTCAGTGGTGCCACGCATCTTATTTAATGGTACAAGTTGAAAAAGTCGTACGTAGACCTATTGAAGCGTAAATTGGTCTATGAAACATGTCTTCGTCATCTGTTCATGTCAAATTCCACACGCAAAGCAGCACGATGCTACTGTCCCACTCTCATTTAAACTGTAAAATCCACCGTAAATAAAATGCATCAATTCTCTACAATATACGAAGACTGCATGGGCAGATTTGATGAACGCAAAGATTTAGAAGGAGAAGAATGACATCCTGGATCATGTGGAACTAATCTAAAAATGAACAATGAAAACGTAACAGCTCATTTTAATATACTGTATACGGCAAACATTTTCTGATTTGCTAAAGAAATAAGTTTCGCATGGTATAGACATGCCATTTGATCGTAATGGTACCGACGTTAATGTCAAAATCCTGGAGATCGGGAAAAAATACCGTCATTGTCTATAATCGAATCGGTCTATTCTCCCTCCTGATTTTTGGCGTTTATTGTCGATTGCCCCCCCTTGATAGCGAATGTTTTAAATTGACGACTCATAAAATTCAGGTCAAAATATTGATCACTAAACATGTCATACTCGTCGTAGTCGTAGATATTTCGACAAAGATCCGTTTTTGTCGTCACATCAGTCGAATTATTTACAAATATTGTAACGTATGTCATTATGAACTTTGTGTACGATGATAAATTATTATAAACAAATAAAACGGCTGGTTAACTAAGTACGACAAATCTTTGGAAATTCATTGGTGCCAACTTGGATCCAGGATAAGGAAGTTAAAGTTGACATTAAATTCTTTTTTTTTATTTTTTATTTTAATCTACGTAAAGTTTTATTTACCATAATAAAAATAATTTAAGTCAGCGCAGGAATCGAATTCACATATATACTATATATTACAAGGGGTTTGCATAAATAAAAATACTTAGAACTATAATATATAGGAAAATATAATTATAGCATAGCCTTAGGATATTACTGTCCGTTTTTTGAACTGAAAAAAATCATTGGTCATATATAAATATATTTACCATCTTAGCTACATATTACCCTATATGTCACTCAATCGACAGAGCTTGGGCTAAATTCATTACCATTTGAACTAAATTCACTGCGTGCTGGATCAATTTCATTGCTATTTCAGACTAAATTTACTTCGCTTTGAATTAAATTTGATACTATTTAGAATAAATTCATTGCCATTTGAACTAAATCCACTCTGACATAAGATACGGGAACACTAATTAATGTTGTGATTATGGCGGTCCCTTTTTCTTGAAAACTTCAACCACTTTGGTGCCTTGTGAAACTATAGCGCTGTATAGTTGCTCTCGCAGAACAATCAGACTTCAAACACTTTCAGTAAGATCGGTATTTCGTGTAATCAATATTTTTTTGAAAGTATACTGTAGTCGTCAGTTTTTATTTGATACGTTTTGTGTATATAGGAATGACTTGAGCAAAGTTGAATGCTGTTTGTGCCATGATATTTAATAGAAATAACTTAAGTATTAATAAATATGAATAGTCCTTATAAATTGCGCTTGCATACAGTACTTACTGATTCTTTCAAACTTTCAAACATTTAAAATTAAACATATAACTGATTAAGACTCTTTTATATACGACTAATTCTATATACGACAAATTCTATACGACTAATTCCATATACAACTAATTCCATATACGACTAATTCTGTACGACTATAATTCCATATACGACTAATTCTATATGACTTTCGTATTTTACTACTTTTGTATGCAACCGGCGATCTCGTGGCCTATAGTGGTTAAGGAGTTTGACTGCTGATCACTCGGGTGCGCGGGTTCGAATTCTACCAGTACGCCGCACGGATGAGGGGGGAAAACCCGAACCCGCAGTCTTCTGGTAGATATATCTTGTCGAACATGTCATTTGTTAAAACGACTTATTCGTCTGAGAATACAGTCACTTACAACTTATATACTATTTGGGCTACATTGACTGTGCATTGTAATAAATTCATTGCTATTGTGACTAAACTGAGTGAATTGGAATTCAGACTTATATGCATATTGAGTGGAAAAACAACTTTTAGAAACAGTTGAGTGACCGAATAAAGACTTTTGATGACCTTTAACATTTTGAAATATCTAAAGAGCTGGTGGGAAATCCATGTTCTTAGATTATATTATTAACTAATTTCACTGACATGTTTTCCTTTGGACAGACACATATTAACAGATGTCCTCTGACCAATGCTCCTATCGGATTTTTTTGCAAAATTCATCCGTATCGGTATTCAAAAGACCATAAATTTGGAAGTATATGTCTATTTTGCCCCTAAATTTGCACAAAAAACGCAGGATGAGGTCCTTTTCAGTTTAATTTTTATTTCCGCAAAATTATAAAAATATCGTTACAATCAGATTACATGACAAAACAAAATTAAATCTTACAGTTTTAGTCAGTTTTAAGATGCGCGATATTTTGAAATATGTTTTTTTACTGAACTCGGGCACAAAACTTTCGCCTACTTTTAGCTTCTTATAGTGGCATGTTATCGGTACGTCAATTTAAAATGTGTCACTACATACTGTAGGTGCTTATAACTAACACTCATAGTATCGAATTCCAAGAGATGTGACAGGAACAGTTCCTTCAGGGGATAGGAGTTGTACAGCGGATGTATAAGGTTATAAATGAGACAAGTAAGACTATAAACGTCATTTGACTCGATCGTTTCACGTACTTATAAATCCAACTGCATGAATTTCATGTGACACCGCGGGTGCCACTTCACAGATCACGGCACCTGTTGCTATAGCGCAATTCTAATTAACCAGAATAAAACAGACCGAGGCTCGTAAAGCGTGAAAAGATCCGATCCGATAGACTCTGACATGATTGGCCCCAGTTCACCCGAAGTCGTGGGGGCCGGGGGAACATTCTGGATGAAATTTTGTCATGTAGTCTATACTCGGCCATGTCTGATGTGAATAATGAGTTGGGGTGATCTAACACTTTCCACATCTGCGGTCACATATATGCTAACGCTGTTCATTCGCATATATGAATGCTAGTTGTTTGTTTCCCCTAAAATTGGTATAAATTAGTAGTTCTATAGTAATTAGGAAATAAATATTTCCACAATTTTTTATATCTCTTACAAAAACAGTTTGCTACGACTTAGTTGTCAAATTGCAAAACCGTGATAGCAACACCTCTTATATTTGCATTTTTGGACTGTAAGATCGCATTTCAAGTTTTATTGTTGGTTTGCATCTAGTGAATATTTGTAATTAACATTCTTCGTGTGCGGCTGGCCAGGATGTTGGAATAATATGACCGATATGTGGGCTATGTGGGAGGCACAAGCTGAGCATTTTCAATTGATAAACTGTTATCGAGGAAGTAACTGTACGCGTCTATAGTCATCGCCTTCAAGTTGCTTGGGGTGGTTTTCATGACTGTATCCTTTGACACACACAATCCCCCGCAACACAGCAAAATCTGTACACTTTCCGCCATTGTACACATCTACAGTACGATACAATATATCACAGGGTTATAAAACCAATGCGGTTTATACTCGAATGCATACCGAAGGGATGATAAGCACCTTGGTACTGCGTAGTTGTGATCGAAATAGCCGAATATATATGTGTGTGTGTGTTTCTGTGTTGATCGAGGAGGTGTGCGAATGCCAAACCGCATCGGTACACGTACTGTACAGTATGTATACTATAGTATGTACACTATGTGTCGAGCAGAGGAATCATTATAGGAAACCGCAACGTTCTTAATCGCAAGAACCATGGAAAGTCAGCCACGCAGACTGAACATTTGTTGATCTCACTCTTTGGATCGGCGCATATATGCAGTTATCAAATACTTTCCAAAGTAAATATGCATGCAAAGTACACATTTGCGTTATGCTCGCATTACGAGTATAATTGTCGATCGTAATAATATACGTTTCTACTGTAGGTTATTACATCAATTTTTAAGATAATGTTTCACATTTGAGATCTTATCTTTGAACAAACAATGTTTTATTTCCCTAAAATCACAACTATTAGTACTATTGTAAAGTACATTTAAAAATTTACTATGAACTTTAGGACATCTTACTGTACCTATCTATATATAATCGCTGAATCTCAGAAACATTTTTTGTTCGAAAATTATTTCCAGAACGACATTTTATAACGTATTAAAGTATTTTACATAATAGTTATACCTAAAAACTAGCAAATCCCTTTAGCAGGACAAAGTAGAAAATGTATTATTGCTGAACTCCATTTTTAGAATAGTGGAGGCTAGTGCAAATGAACGAACAGTTAATATTTATTAGCATATAGGCTAATAGGACATGCTTAAAAATACTCTGTAAATATTAGATACAAAATTAAGGCAATTAATACTAGAAGATTATATAGGAAAACTCACTTCTCGTTTCATTACTCTTTGCTATATACACGGAAGCTTTTTAATGAGGACCATGCGAAGTGGTCGATGTCTATGGAGGTATCAACATTGGAGAGCATCAAATTTGGGAAATCAGATTTGCATGTAATTAAGCAATAATTGTGACTCATATAAAGGACTAACGATTAATTCTCAACCTCCAGATGACAACAGTAGATTATAAGATGAGCATTAAAGTGCGAGGGAAATCGGTAAATGAAGAAACGTAACCTGGAAAATACAAGGCAGAACACTCCTGGACTTAAAAATCAACAACACATGAATAATATGACACAGTTGAAGAATTTTACAGAATGAACTTTAATACCTTCCTTATTGTGTAATAATTTTATAAACTAAGTATAAGTTACCGACAGTATTCTATGACAAAACTTTGTTTGGTGAAATCATTTACCTCAACAATTCGTTGCTACGCGGGTAAAGGATTTTTCAAAAGTGTAAACAGTCGCGTATATTATCGAGTATTATAGAGCATTTAATATCTTAATTTATACGGTATGTTATACTTCATTTTAATAATTAGAACTTATATGCAGTAAAGCTTTGTATTTATCGAAGTGAAATATTTTGTACTCGGCACTTTTTCGGTAGTTCCCCCACATTTTTTTGAAATTATTTTTTAAAATAGAGCTTAACCATGTGGAGGCGATGTTGCCAAGCAATGCAATAAAAGAGAACGTGGCACCCATCGTACCTGTTTGGATTCCTACCTTTTGAAATTTATGTGGCGCCACAGCCCAGAGCTGAGAGCTATGGCCAGGATTCATTTCAGAATCTCTTGGAGCATATTCATGAAGTATACCCACTTCTGACTGTGACTTTTGGGGTACCACTTTTTTGTATGACTTTTGTGTTTTCCACTCTGGAGAGTCCATGGTAAATTTTATAAATAAATTTTGGAATTAAAAAATATATGGGGAAACTACCAAAAAAGTGCCTAATACTACAAAAATATATGGGGAAACTACCAAAGAAGCGCCTAATACTAGCCTAGGCATAACATCATAAATTATAAACGTTAGGCTAAAATTTTATATATGACATAAAAGCATTCAATACAAACTTAAAAAAGTAATATATAGGAAATAATTAAATTCATATTTTTAAATATTTGTTATAAATAGTAGTATTATATAATACATATATTAACATATGATATAAATAAAAATGATTAAAATCATATAATATACTAGCAATGGGTACCCTCGTTGCTGGGCAATAGAATAGGTCACATGCCTAACCCTGCCCTAGTCTTTTATTTATGAAATTATCTGTGAAAGGCTTCTTTCTGCCCAAAACGGCCATTTCACACCATTTTTAGCCACCTTGACCTCAATCTTAACACCTTGACCTCAATCCCAACCCCTTAACCTCGACCCCGACCTTGGGGATTGACCTCCCCCTCCTATGTTAACCATAGGGCTGAAGGGGTCACCTATGCAAAGTTAAAAATTGCTGGCACTAATGGTCCTGCCACCTTCTGCCCAAAATGGCCACTTCACACTGTTTTTAGCCTCTTTGACCTTGACCCTGACCCCAACTTTGGAGGCTGACCTCACAGTTAGCCCCAGGGTTGAGGGGGTCACCAAAATTTTGGGTTGCTGGCACCAGTGGAGCGGCCGCTCACCCAGAACACACATACATACAGACAACTTGACAAATATATATAAGGTTCTACTTTTGTAATATATTTAACTTGAATAATATATATTAAAAATTATTATTTTACAATATAAATATTATTTTTCATTTTATAAAATGTTTGGTAAATTGAATACTATTTATTAAATTAAATACTATTTGATGAATTTTATAATAAATATAATTTTAACATTAGATAATTATTCTGAAATATTTTATTTAGCAATTATAAATTATTTCTATCCTTTTAATATATAAAAACTCAAATTTATATAATTATTTAAGAATTTAAATTCTAATACTGTAATCTGTATATCAGTTATTATTAAAAAAATTAAATATATAGTATTTGACTTATAAATCATAACTAACAATTATTGGCTATAATGTCATAATGTCTTAAATAAAATAAAACTGAATCAACTTACAAATTTAGTAATTTAATATCTATTAAGCAAGCTACATGAATACTGGCTTGGTCAGTCAATTGTATAATGCTATAACATATCATCTGATTGGTCAGTCTGCTGACAGAAAGAGAATGTGATCCAGCATGACTTGATCACTCACTAACTCACACATAGGCAGGCTAGCTAGACTAAAGCTAACAGCACACTCTGCCAAGGTGATCTATTATTTTCAAGCAAGAATAAATTACTATATTTGCAGAAACGACCAGAGCAGGCAGCTGAATGCATGCTACACAGCAACTGAGTAATTGAGCACATTTTGGTTTATTCATAACAACACTTGCACACATAGCCACAACGGGCCACTGGTTACCTATTGTGTAAGGAACTACATCACCAACATAAATTAGATAAAAATAAATAAAAACTACTATCAAATTTATACTATTTTTATATGGAATACAGCTCAGTGTAATAATGATATTCTTGATAATATTTCATAGAAATTATAATTATAATGTATTATATATTGGATAATTTATAAGTAACTATATCTAAAAATAGATATTTTTTGCATTTCTAGTAATGCTTTTTATTATATAAAACTTAGTTATTTTTCTTCTATAGTTGTAGAAGGTTGCATATTTTAAATATCAATAGAAATATGAAGGCAAGTCTAGATACTTGTATAAGTTATTTAAACATCTTTTGCAACAAATCATTTTTTGCTATTCCATCAGCAATAATCACACAAACATCCGAATTACTTGTGAAATCATCAACAATTTCTTATTGACATTTCAATAAATTTGTCTCCAAGTCCATCATTTATATAAATATATACCCCGAGGTTCTGGTTAAGACTCACAATTGCATCATTTGAACTCAATTAACACCCACAGAAATGACCACCAGCACCAACCCAGTATAGAAGCACTCATATGTTTATAGGTGGTTGGGCACATGGAGAGCCCTCCTTTAAACATGGAAGGTTTATAGCTGTCAGTAGTATAATTGTCTGAAAATGAGAATGATCTGCAAAAGCTCACTGTTATGCCCCGGTAAGTCCACAGACTCGGAAGACAGTGAGAACCAACAACTTCACAACAGCAGCACACAAACACGTCTGTATTTCATGATCGACAACAGTTTTGTGACACAACATAATTAGCTCCGTTCTGAACTGACCTCAATGTCGGACAGCCAGATCGCTGAGTATGAGAACAACTCAGCCTGCCTAGCTGGCAACACGCGTCACACATCTGTACAAATATAGAACGCAACCACAGCTGGCAACATGCCAGACTAGAGACTACTATACAAAACTAGCGACATAACTATAATTAGTAACACGCCACACAGTGTTTCTACCTTTCGTGGTGATACCCAAATGTTGTCAAATGACAAAAGTAATTTTGAACATCAAAATTTACAGTTTTTAAATTGTAATTAAACAATTGACTGCTTTACTCCCCCGCCTTCCACAATTGTCCCACCTTTACAATTTCCTTCTCATTTCCAAATGGTTAAACATTTGCCCTTCCAATATTGTCTCATAAACTTCAGATAGCTGACAACAGATCCTGTCTTCCTCACCATATGCTCAAACTAATCGTGTTCATGGCCGAATTTAAATATTTTGTTTGAATTAATTATTGACCGACTCCAACTCCCCGCAGCGGCGAAGCCATTATAGGGAAAATTGGCATTCTCACCTTGCGTGTGTGCGGAGAGTGACTGTGTTGCGTGCAATAATGCCACACAGGAGAAGCTTTTTTCATTTTTTAATATCTGCAGTTTTTTTAATACAGCGTACCTTCGTTGATGACCTATGTAGTCCACCCTTGGAACATACTTACCATTGCCACAACAGGGGCTACAAATGGATCTCCGTAAAAAGTACCAGACCCTCTTCGTTCAATGTGCTTTCACGCATACACAACATCTCGGAAAATAATTGTCTTCAAAACTGCTTAAGGACTAAAGACTGCTTATTCGTTAGTTTTGTCATCACATTAAAACAGTGTCGATTGATTGGTTATTACAAAGATCTTTATTCAGACGAAAACTACAGTTTCCACCAATTCAAGTGCTGCGACTACCTAAGTAAGTCACGTAGCAATCTATCCGATGCATACATAGACGTATTAATTGAAACTATACGCTATAATCTTATAATTAATTGCTGACTTACAGTAGATAGATATGGGTGTTCATTTTTACACTGTATGAGGTCAAAAGTTTTTATTAAATAAATTAAAATGGTAACGACAACATATTCAATGAGTCCCAACGTGCTAATCTGTGCACAATTGTATAGTAATAAAATACTTATTCTTAGTGTATGACAATATTGACACTTCAGACATGACGTGGAGCTGCGTAGTAGCATTATTACATTTCCCTATCTTGCGGATATACAGTAATGCTATTCTACTGTTTATGCTTTTTACCACATGTCTATTATTAACAAGTACTAAATTCTGTTCTGTTATTTAATTTGTGTTTACACAGACAGACATATCCGCGTCAATCGACACAACATGTTTTACACTTTGACACTATTATTCGTGTCAATGTATAGTGTCAATTGGCACGATATCTGTTCAATGTGTCCCACGACACGAATAAGTGTGTCAGCAGATTGGCATGTATAGTAAAAAATATAGGCTCATATAACTTATTTACTTTTTTACCTGCAATGCTTCAGCGACACGATATCACGCCTGTGGTTTCAGATTCTCAGTCCTTTAAGAACGAACTGCATAGCCGTAGTGAATACAGAGAGACCTAAAAATAACAATAAAAACAAATAGCTAGCAAAAATGCTGAACTGTAGTTGCCGACAATGATTCGAAAAAGTTCATCAACTTCAAATAATTACCTATATTATTTTGAATACACCCTTTGTCAAAATTCGATTTTTTATTTGCATGAGTGGACCCATTATAGAAAAGAGATGACAGCGACGCGTCAACCACAGTTCAGATAAGAATAATGATAGTGTGTGGATGCGCAGTGCAATATTATTATTCCATATACAAATATGGACGAATTATGTGTAATAATAATAACAATAACTGTGAAACTAAGTTCATATAAACAATAGTAGAAAATTCAAGTGTACAGTAAATTTAATTTAACCTTCTCCACCCAAATCTAACTTTATTCACTTTCTCAGTTTTTCAGTTACGTTTAGTTGTTTAGCTATTTTTTGTGTCTTTTTTCACCTGAATCAGTGCTATATGTGCTCATATGTCATCTCATATATCCTCCTGTTATTGGTTTAAATTAATCTGCGCACTATTTTAAATTTGCAAGACAACAATGCACCAGTGAAAAAAGCTCGAAGGCAAAGCATACATAATCAGGACACTTTAATCAGAGGTAGGCAAAAACCCTCATGGCTAAATACAGTTACAAAAGACACAAATAAACTA
>JAUYWV010088079.1:0-15364 GCA_032274565.1 Nematoplana nigrocapitula | reverse complement strand
CTGAGAGTTAGGTTGCAGAGAGAGTTGTTTGTGTGCCCAGTATAGCTGACCTCTTTGTTGTGTTTCGCCCTAGGTGGACTGTGCGTGCTAGCTATTAATAAAGATTTGTTTGTTGCGACCACACCTTTTTATCATTTTTTAAGTCGGGTTAGCTACTTCATACTTCTCTCACTTGTTAGCCCTTCCTACGGTCGGAAGCCGGCTAACAGTTATTTATGCACTCGCGGGAGATTTTCGTCTAATCTCTTCCGGGGGCCGGCTGTTAATTTAAATCAAATTACCTGCTGGCAAAATTAAACCTTTCGACGCGTAAAATTAGACCAAAAGTAGCCTCTTGTAGTTGTCTTCAAAGGGAAATGATGCAGTTATGAGTTTAATTTAAAATGATCTAAATGAAGTGATACACGACAACCACCCAATTATGTATAGGTAATACAGCTTATTACTTGATATTAGATGCAACTGGCAAAATTACAATATTTTACAAAAAATGTTGTTGCTTTCCAATGTCATGACGATTATCAAAAATTTGTCACATAGTTCTTGTTCTCTTTCCTTATAGAAAATCGTTTGTCGGCCCGGATTTGTGATTGTCAATCCAACAAATCATCGTCGGAATTTGAAACATGGAGAACTTGCAAAAAATTGTTGTCAGTAGGTGTGTGTGTGTTCGCTATATCCTATTAGATCATCAGTCGTAGAGAGCTGAAAATTTTCGTACCACACTTTGAAAGCCTGGGCACAATATGTAATAAGTTTGGATTAAGTTACATCCCTGTGAGGGCCACACGTTCCATTTTAGGATCTGTTATTAGACCATTTTTATGACCACCAAAACTTTACGTCATTTTTCATATCTGTTTTTGAGAACACGGTGAAGTTAACACTGACCAAATACATTAATTTTCCATTATTAATTTATTGATAAATTTATTCTATAAGCATTAATTACTTTTCACATTCAAATCTGCCAAACGACCAATCGCAAATAATTTGCAGATTAAACCCTAACCCTAACCCTAAACTTTTATTGATATCTTTATTCCTATATATTTATCGTTCCGAAAGTGAAACATAGAGAGCTTACAAAATTAGTCGGAGAGGCTTGAAATTTTGGCTCTGACTATCCCTCAATCACTTGTTTTTCGTTGATCCATTCAGTTCTTTTATTTTATTTCGGTTATCAGAGGATTTTCCTTGGGCATCATCCTGACCTTCTCGTACGTGCAAACTGATTTTCCTTTGGCTGATATTATTGTTTTTCAGCGGGTCTTGTCAGGGGAACCGGAGCTCCCTCAGATACGAGTACATGGTATTGATGGTCACCCTCTTGATCTTCTTCCCTTGGTAGAGCATTGGACTATTGTCTTCTCTAAACCATTTTGTCTAATTACATGTCCAAAATATAGCATCTTTTAGAGTCCAATACTCTGTCGTAAACTCATTTCAACGCCGATTTTGTATAGAACCCAACGATTTGTCCTTTTGTCTGTCCAACTCACTCGCAATAGTCTTCTTCTATATGCCCACATCTTGAATGCGTCTATACCTTACTCTTATAGACCAATTTCTTGCAAATTTAACCTTTTTTCTCTATCCAACTTATTTCTGTTTGAGACCATTCGTTTTAGTTGTTAACTATCACCTTTCACTGTCTTTCCTCAATATCCCTTGAACAGAATCATATATAGCAGCGTGCCGATCGATATTTCCATATAGAACGTGATTATATTTCCTAATAACACATTCCTTTTTCCTCACACATTATCAAATTTAGGTCGCTCTAAAAATAAGAACCAGTTAAAAATTGCGCAGTTATTGAACACTGATAGAAACAGATAAAAGTGTAGTAGTAAATTGTGTAAAACTAGTTGAAATGAAGAAAATGCTCTTAATGAAGTAAACTTTTTAACAATTATGGCTGTATCACAGTGAATCCATTTAAACAAAATTAGTCAATATTTAAATCATACAATAGATTTCGTCTTCTTCTTCTTCTTCTTCGCGTTCACCGCACGCCTGCCCAGCCTACTGGCCGGATATAGGCGGGGGCGTCAGATTTCGTCTGTTTAATCTACTGCCATAGTCTTGAAAAATGGAAAATTACTAAATATTTTATAGAAAGATTTCACAAAATATTAGGAACATTTGTGTATATGATACAACGGTGGTTAATTATTAACATATTTGGCTATATTAATTGAGAAATCATTAGAAAACAGAGAATAAGAAACAACCCGCAAACTGATCATAAATAAGGCGACCCTTTTCGTCTGTCTAGTTTGCCATTTACAGATCACCCAAGTTTTGCTTAATGCATTTGAGGTTTGCCCAGTTAGTTATTATTCCAACGGCTTTCCATAAATTTTAATACCAATATTACATTTTGTTTATATACATTCATCATTCGTACAACAGCTTGCTGACATCGATCTTCATCGCATCTCTACCTGTCACCAACTCTGCAAATCCCACCTGAGGTTAGTTTTGTGGTTAATTTGGTGCTTGTTAACGCTATTCCAGAACAAGTGAAACGCGTCCATAAAGTCCAAAATAGCATTTTATATTTACAATTTATTAAATATTGCTATATTTTTGACCGTGAAAATCAAGCATGTATTCTGCTTATTCTAAAGAATGATTACATGTTTGTGTGTCTAGCTTTTGTAACAACTGCTGTTCACTTATTAACAATTATGCTAAATCTTTTAGGTCACGTCACTAAAATGCCAAACTATTTATACGTGTATAATGTATATATATACTGTATATTTTAAAATGCTGAATAACATTGTAATAACTGATTTCTTATGACATGAACCTCTATTAAAATCATCTTGGTTTAAACTTTTTAAAGATGGTTGTTACAATCTTCAGAGTTAGAAATATTTTTTAAGACACCTTAAGTCTTTCCGCAGTCAAGAAGCACTTGTTAAAGATATGTCAAAGTGTGTCACGACCAGCTGTTCTTGACTTTACCTAAGGACATGGTGTTTAGTTTTTGTGCTAGGTAAACTGGAGACAGATCACTGACTATAAAGCGGTAGGACTGCTGACAACTGACAATGTGTTTCGTTTGTAGGATTACGACAGAAAATTAAACAGACATGCGCTGTCAAAGAGAATGTCACAGTTGTCCATTGGTTACTTTGTTTAGTTCGAATGGTTCCGCTGATTGCTTAGGAAAAATATGGAAAATTTTAATAAAAGTATGTATTACCTACATATCGGATTTCCCCATGCATAGTTGCATGATTTACACAGCGTTAAATACGTTTCATATGGAATTACTAGACATTAAGAGTGCCTCAACATCACCGGTTATTTGCGTAACCATAAGAATGTCCTCCTCTTAACTGTCCCTGTCTTTACTTCTTCACTGTAATCATTCAAGGATAATCCATTCAGGATCATTGTGGTGTACTTCTTCCACTTTTCTCCTTGCCACGTTTATTTTCGCATGTGGGTGCCAATTAATTTAAGTTTTCTCCTATGTATACATATATATATGAGTATATATATATACTGTATATATCTTTTCCAAGACGTACTCTTTCGCATTTGATTTCAAATACGTTGTTTTTAGTAGCTTCACTGAGTGACAGTTCGCCTCTCTTTTACTTACTGTACAACAGTGTTGCCAAGACCTCAACAACTCTCATCATCTTGTTCTTCAACACTATTCTTTCTGATTTCCACCGAGTACAGAACATAGCCATGACATTTGTTTTGCTTGTGCAATTCTGGTCCCGCAGTTAAATTTCTGATCTTGCATGTTCAGCAATTGTTCACTGCTTCAACATATTTGAACCTCTAAACTTGTGCTAGACTGTTTTCCTGTTCGTCGCTATTTACTGATTAGAGTTGTTCTACGTACATGGTTCATAACCTTGCTGGTATATGTAAGTTTGCAGATGATGAATGAAGTTCATTTCATTTTTTAAACATATCTTGGTGATTTTCTGTAACCGGCAACCACCAGTGAGAATATGGATGTTTCTCTGCGCTACTACTTTTCTAAGGGAAAGATTAAAAGTAGTCCACGTTAATTATCATTATGAGCATTTCAGTAAAAATAAATTTGCAAACAATTGTCCATTTCTTCTATAAAATGACCATAAAAATAACTGAAACGCACTTTTCCAGTCTCACTGAATGACATTTTGTGTGCATGAATCGAATTGTGTTTCCAGAAAGTACTACTTAAACAAACGGGAAAGTATTTGCATGAAAATTAACTAGATATAAAAGCTCGAATATTAACTTATGTGTCAATTTGTTGATGAGAGGACGCTCACTCCCCATGGAGCCTCAATTAAATTTGTGGTGTATTCTACAATATTACCTAGTTGTCTCGTTCAGTTTTGTTTCACCAGTTTGTTAATTTGCAGACTGCCAGAACCTTTCGTTTGTCTAATCGACTCTAATTAAAAAAAACCTGCTTCACCCGACACTAGAATTCAGGCATCCATTTCACGCAATTATGCTTCTACATCCCAGCCTGTGATGAGGTTGGTTGCCTTCCGGGAGACTAACTATTGCCTCTTCGTAGGAAGATGCACGCACAGAGCCGATTATGGTGCTCTGCGTGAAAGTCCATTCTTCTATTTTATACTATGAGCTAGTTGGTGCTATTCTCTTGAGTCTCTGACCTCTCTCCCTCCATGCTCCAACTTATTTGGACTTCATCTGGAATTCCTTCACTCACATCTAGCGTCATGAATCATCTTCTGTCATTCTGAGGAGGAAGATTAAATAAGCCGATATTAAATAAAAAAAACATATAGCACATACAGTATACGGTATAATATATATATTCCCTATCTTCCTTACTTCGACTAAATCAATCACTGTCTGATTCTAATGCTTCTATAATTAAGTTGGGAAAAGACCGCTTAATTCAGATAAACTTTATCCGCATTCCTCTAGCAGAGTGTTACTATTATTAGTTAAAATAATGAGCTTCCTAATTGGGTTTTAGAATAGTGGTTTGCCCAATGACAGGTGCACGTGTGCACTGGTCGCATGCTAATGACTGTCCATTCGAGCTACTGCACTCTGTCATTTTGACATTTCATTTTGAAATGTTCGTGTTACTTGAAAAGTACTTTTATTAAAGGAAAACATATATAGGTCTTTAAACCAAATTTCATCTCAATCCTTAGTGTTGTTTAGAATAATTATAGCTCTTGAAGCAAATGTTTAATAATTGGAATACAAATTCCAAAAGTTTCATTAATAGTTTTTAAAAAAGCAATTGATTTCTAATTTGTCCAATGGAGACATCCGTGAAGGAGGCCCTCCGAATCAAAGCGCTGGAACCCTCGTTGCATGAACAATTGTTCGATAGTGGTGCTTCCTATACAATGGCGTTATTTTAGTTAGTTTGTGTTTTTGTTGTTTAAATAGCGTGTCTTAATAATCTGCTTCACTTTTCAAAAATTTATGCTTGAAAATGCCTGCCGAATAGGCGAAACTAGTCGCGAAATATTTGTTATTGGTAACAGTTTTATGTGTTTTATTCTGTTCAAAACTCTACGAAAGAAAAAAAATTTGCGAAGTTAGGATATAATGATCTTTATTCGATTTTGAAGCTAATTTTACGGAAGGTTATTTTACATTTCCACTGCGCATAATAAAAGTTTTTTTATTTAACCTTCTTTTAATTTACCGTTCTTTGAAATACCGCCGCATACGAACTTAAATAAGGTCAAAATACCAAAATTACTTAAAATCAAAATACACTTAACACCGTGCAATAAAACATGTATTCATGAGTTACCATCAAAACTAACAATGCAAACAAAACGAATTGAACACATATGAACTTAATCACCGTCACTAAATGAAGCAGTTATACAGTACATGAACCTTTCTCCGTTTCCGCGTGGATTCACTTTTGACTTGACCTTCTGTGATCAGCCTGGGCACCAGCAGACCCTCACGGTGTATTCGCAGTTGCAACAGATTCCACAACTCCGCCGGTGATTTTAGACACGTCCCCCGATTGGCCGTTCGATGCTTCCTCGTACTCACGTATGTACAGAAGAGCTACAGTGGCCACTCTGACTCTTCATAATGTGTTCGGGCATAAAGGCGCGTAATGCCAGTTCGACGTAGCCCTTGAAGAGTATAGTAGCCAAGATAGCCAGCCTTTTTCAAAGCATCCTTCAAATACACTTGAAATGTATTTTCGCCAACTGGCACATCTGGGAAGCCATCCTTCGAAGGGTGGAAATAGAAGGCTTTCGACAGGACCTCTTCTTTCTTTCATTTTATTTTATTCGCATACTTCTTAAAACATTCAACGGGACATCTTGTTCTGTCCTCGATCCTTACAACTTTTACTGACTTGGTTTTCGAAACACACTCATTATAAATGAAATGGTCTTGATAAATATCAAACATTGCAAGTCGAAGATCGCGGTGTTCAGTAGTTCGCAACATCCACCTGACGCCCAAGAGATAAATCAGCGTTCTTAAAAGCGGAGGTGTCCTTTCAGAGCCGAAAAAATGATTCTCAAAAACATTTCTTTTTTCGGAAGTTACCACATTTGCCTTTTTTGGGTTACAACCCAAACCTAATTGCTTTTGACTTAATTTCATAACGTTCTCCAGTGCATTCCTTACGGCTTCAAACCACTATCATTCATGAACTTATATACCTTATTGTGGACTGCACAGAGGGACTGAAGGCATAAAACAAATTCGAGGTAGGTTAGTGCCCCCAAAAGTTATATTTTCTTGTTTTGTACTTCACAGAGAAAATAGGGTAACCATATATTAATTTCCGATACCTCGAGCTGCTCAAACGACTTCGTAGGTGTTTTTCGTGTATCTAACCTCAGACGTTTATTCATCTCCACAACCCAGTCCCTCTATAGATTGAAAACGTAAGTAAGTCATTTTCTTTGCAGTGTTCGCTGAGTAATCTTTCTTTTTCAGTAGTTCTACTGCCAGTTCATTTCTTCATCATCTTCATTGTAAACATGATCAAAAGCAACATCGTTATCCAACGCAAAATAGAAAAAAAATTGACAATCTCATCAGGAATGTCACAAGCCGATATCTTCCAAAGCGACCTGGTAGCAAATGACGACAGACACATAGAATTGATTAACTGAATTCAATTAACTTTGATCAATAAATCGGTCAATCCGGTTATATAAC
Source organism: Nematoplana nigrocapitula (assembly GCA_032274565.1). Classification (NCBI taxonomy): domain Eukaryota; kingdom Metazoa; phylum Platyhelminthes; order Proseriata; family Nematoplanidae; genus Nematoplana; species Nematoplana nigrocapitula. The sequence continues at coordinate 8,194 of JAUYWV010088079.1, read as the reverse complement.
AGAACAGAAGATTAACTAAAATTTGCTACAGAAAGGCTTGACTTAGTTGCAAATTAGAATAAAATTGTTAATACATTCGCTATTGTGTATTAACTATTATATAATCTCTGATTACAGTTTGTGTTTTACTTTACCCCCATTTTTAGTGCATAAAGCTATATTGGTTTTCGTTTACAAAAAGAGAAAAATCGTTGTGCAGTCAAGCGTTGACTTTTGTACAATTTTCTCTAACTAATTTCTGACTTTCTGATGTGTCTTAAAAATTAACTTTCACATGAAATTCTTCTTCGTTTTATACTGCATTTCTGTCGTAATGTCGGACAGTTCATATGTTAACAAACGTTGTACGGAAACGTGTCATATTATTAAATAATTAAATTTTAAAAAAAAAATAATAATTTTTTTTTTTAATTTTGATATTTTACGTTGATACTTACGGAATTTACTGCTACATTAGAAGGGCGTTTTATTCTTTCCAAAACGGACGACTATTATTGCAATGTAGTTTAGATAAAAATGGAAAATTGCATAAAAGGTTTTGCGAAATTGCTGCTAAAAAATTGTTATTAGCTAATCGAAGCGGAGTATTTTATACGGATCTGCGAGTATTTACTAGAGAACTCATAGCAACATGCACCTCTGCCCATTAGATCTGATTTCAAGTAGAAGTGAATTAGGTGGAGGTGGAAACAAAGGGAGCATCTCTAAGCTGCAACTAGTATTTGCTATTTCTCTTATTTTAATTCATTTTCAAATCTACCAATTAAAAAATAAATATTTCAACTTATATTTTTTCGAATAAAATTTTAGAAAAAGTTTTCATATTTTAGAATTGTTGTTATGCTGAATGAAAATATTTGAGCTTATTACGGCATTTCAAAGTTTCAAGTTTTAACAATGTTTATGAGTCTAATAAAATTAATACCTTAAAATTATTATGGGCAATGTTTGAAAATTTAAACTGATTCACCTTTTTATTCGTTATATATTTTAACACCATCATTATCATTTTCTTTGTTTGAGAATATCCGTGGGTTATATCATCGGAATGTCTTCATGTTACAATTGTCCCTGTCTTCACAATCTCTCAGTAATTCACGCTTGTCCTCTCCAATCCAACCATAAACTCTTCTCAGTCTTTCTCTTAGACTTATTCTTTCTTTAGTTCAGGAATTCCTGTTGTCACGTTTCTTCTTCGTATATGGTGGCTAAACAATCTAACCTCGAATCTCTTTCTCATGTCATTTTCTGCATTCAACTTTATGAGGGGGTGTAGACCTCTGTCACATTTCATGTTTAATTAACTGTCTTGTTGTGTTTCGCATTACTTGTTTAAAATAATCAGCTTTGTTATTCTTTGCGTTGTTCGTCTTTTAAAAATGGATATTTGTATGCGAAACCAGCCAGGAAACTTTGATATTACATGTTTAAATTCGGTGTAATTCAGCTTGATTTTGACTGTGTCGCGCATAGCCATGGCTCTGGTTTCCTATATGCAAATCTAGTCCGGCCTCTTCTTTGGATTTTTAAATCTCAGTGATTACTGTTCCAGAGTATTTAAACCTTGCAATTTGTTTCAGAATGGTTTCTATGTGTATTAGACCTATCCTAGATCCACATTTCATAACTTTGCTCTTCTCTATTCACATTTTCATTCAGAATCTGATTATTTCATTGTGATCAGGTAATGAAATGGACAAGAATGATTCAAATATATCTATTTTATTGTGCGGTATTTCTGTTATTTTGCCTGATCTACTCCTGTTAGTAGTACAAGGTGTCCATGAAGTTTGGAACCAACTTTGAACAGCAATAAAATTGTGATGAAAGAAGATAATGAAAAACAGTTTGCTGTATGTAAAAAGTAGCATTTTAAAGTTTTATTCTGTGGCGTAATATACAATGTGCATATTATTTAAATTTAGACATTTTAATGAGCCATACTACGCAGAGGCATGGAAAGCGGGAGAGTGAGCAACGGCATTGCTACGCGAGGACTGAAAGAGGAGACAATGGACAGGAGTAACCCGTCTAACTTCTGTATGTGTGAGAGAGTTGCCAACTATAAATGTCTCTCCGAATTACCCCGAGGTACGATTTATATTTGATGAGTGCGGTATTCGATAAGGAACAAAAATTATTGGGGTAAATGGAAATCGTTCTTACTATCAACATTCAGTTCACTAATTAATAAGCACAGAAAAACAAACTCATTTCGATTCAGTTCTACTTCGATAATACCAACTGAAGGCTTTGTCTGTATTAAGGTTGCAGATTAATGATGTTTGTTTATGCTGTAACAAATCATGATGAAAATAGTTGCCAGAAAATTGAAAAGATTAAGGTTTGATTTATTTTTTTATCATTATCCTTATTATAGTAACACACATAGATGACAGTATATACATGCATATAAATGGATTATAATGGAATATACTCGAAAAGTTGAAAACATACTCACAAGGGTTTCGTGGTAGCTCCTCTACTTGTGATTTAGGTCAATTAAGTTCGTAGTTTCACTCGAATCTGGTTACTGTCACTGAAAGAAATTGGAAAAACACATAATTATTGTGAAATAATTAATTTATGACAACCAATACGATAAATGTTCACTTCAATCGCTCCCCACAGGAGATGATAATACATGTGCAGTTGTGTGTCAAATACAGAAGGAGTCGGAAGGCGTGGGCTTACATTGTATATGCATTGGCGGATCTAGAAATTAGCACGGGGGTTCGAGACCTTCCCCAGGGGCGCCGCAGCCCGTGAAAATGCAAATTTAGGGGGCGCCATCACACTAGATCCGCTACTGTGTATATGTATGGCTTTCTGCAAAGTACAATGTACAAGTTTGGCTTGGCCGAAATCGTGTGTCCATCAGTGACTACTAATTCCCTTATTTTGTTATAAACTTCTCTTGCGAACATAATACCCATATACTAGTTGCTGCCATAAGGACATGGGAAAACATAAACACAGACGTCATATTCCATTTTCATGCACACACAGCCACTGCGACGAAGGAATCAATCATGTACCCCACAAAATATTTCATTTTTTAGTACATACAGTCTGCCTGATCTATCTATCTATCGAGTGTTCTGCTTTTGTCAAGTAGGTTCACGTTTATGGCATCCATTTATTCCACTCCCTTCGATTTTCTGCTTTATCTTTTAGAATTTTATATGAATCTGTATTTAATTCTGTTAGCATACCTTTTCGTGGCTTTCCTCGTCCACGTTTTCCACGAAATCGTCCTTCGATGATGTTTTCATTAGGTTAACTCTTCTTAAGATATGACCTATCCAGTTCGGCTTCCGTTTCAATATAGTCTGAAGTAAATTAAGCATTTCTTTGATCTCTTCTAATACGTCTTGGTTGGTTTTCCGATTCTGCCATGATATTCTCTATATCCATATTTCTAATGCTTTTATCTTTTTCTTATTACTTTCTTGCAGTGGCTATGCTTCTAATCCATATTATTGATTTAACAATTTATAGTTCTTAGTTTATACAGGTTTAGCCCTTTGGTGAACAATTCTCTTCGTTTTGTAAGAGCAATTCTTGTTCTTATTTCCTCATAGCACCTACCATCCGTTGTGATAATTGCATCTAGTTCATCTTATCATTTCCCGATTTCCAGATCCACATTAGTTTTGTTTTCTGATATTATTTAGTCATTATTTACTTTTTAATTTGCGAGAGTTAAGAAGTAAAGCAAAATAAGAGCGTCTTATTGTTCGGAAAAATGTCAACTTTCTATGTGGACAACAGCAATACTGACAACTCTGACCACTTCTGTTAGCTGTTTACTTTCGTGGATGAATGATCTATACCCTTGATTATTTATTTATTTTCTGCCTCTTCTAATTTTTTCAATTCGAATGAAAAATTATTATGAGATGAGTATTGAGTAAAGTAGCAAACCATAGTAATGTGTCATTCATTTTGTATAGTCTGAAAACGTCAGTACAAACAATATCACATCTGAGCAGTGGCGAAAGGAAATATAATTTCTTCAGAAAACCAGATAGTTGGACGTCGTATTTCTGGCAGTTATACAGGGTGAGACAAATGTCACGCCCCAGTAAAAATATATATTTGTTTTGTCCCTGTACTGCTTAGCAGATGAGGAAGAATATTTAGACTTTAGCAGCGCTGGAGCCCTAATATGTTGACTGGAAATGATTTTCAATTGAGTCTTTGTCTGACAAGTTTTGAGATTTAGTTTTGCCTCAGCCAGCAATATAGCGTAAATTCTCGGGGAAAACGTAAATTTGTTCAACATTTTTATAAGTGCATACCCTATACTGTATGTGCACAAGATTATATAGTTATATACTTATCAATAAAAACTATAAAGAATAGCAATGATTAGTATATTTACGTATGTTGAAAACAAAATGTTTTCTAATATAATTTTACATATTTACACAAATATTAATTATGATTTAACCCTCCAAACACTAATATGTTCAAAAGAAACTACCAACCAATATAGAGTAAGTATTATAAACTTCGGAAACTATCCATAGATGTTGACACGAATTCTCGAACCGCGGCCTTGATATTTAGATGGACAGTTCTCTCTCGATGGATATTAATAGCCATAAGATGGTAGAGTCGCGCCTGACACATTGAATTTCGGAGATATAATTTGAGCCTTCGCAAGCAGCTGCTGTAAATGATTGTTTTTGTGGCGTTCGTCAAGGGCAGAGCAATTACGAATTTTACAAGTTTTTCTGCTTGCGACATCAGTTCACGTTGTGCCGCATTTCACTCTCAGGCGTGGTTGATGACGTCACTCAGTGTGAGAGAGTTGCCTGTTTCCTGATATTTTGAAGAGTTTTGGATAAAGCTGAATCTGTACATTAAAATTTTCTGAGTGAAGATCATCCAGAGAGAAAGACATCACACAATGCGGTATTTTATGCAATATTTAATTACAGAATAAAAACGAAGCGCGTTTTTGTCCATTTTATAAAAGCCATGTTCTACAGTATGATAATCATATATGCGTCTTGTGACTTTACTGTCGACATGTAAATTTGTCCGATAAACAACCTATTTTAGGGAGGGCAGCTGCCCGCCCTGCCCCTCCCCCTGGCATCGCCGGCCCTGTTTAGGGAATGAATGTGATACACTGCTGTAATTCACCAAGGCGGAACGTTTTTGGAAAACGTAACTGCGTACCCATAGCCACTACAACTTGGATCATTATCATTACTGTCTCCTCTGATCAGTACAAATGAACTTTGCATAGTTGTTTGTATATGAGATTAACCGGGCAATATACAAAATTTCATTTCAATTAATTTGACGACGAGACTTTGTGCCCCCATGCAGCCGCCTTCTCGTGACGGGGGTGTCCTGTTCCGGCAGGCAAAGTGCTGCTTTACCTCAAACCACCTACGATTTCAATTTTCTCTTTCTCCCTACTCCGTCTCTTTTCTTTTTTCTCGTCTGTCTTTTTTATTTTTCCATTCTGACTAATCGCTTTTTCTTTCTATCCCTTTTCTCTAACTTCTGTTCACTTTATTCCTTTATTGTTTTCTCTCTCTTACTCTCCTTCTATTCTTTCCCTGTTTTCTTTCGTTTTTCTATTGCCCTTTCTCTTTCTCTTTACTCCCTCTTATCCTCCTCTCTTCTCTAATTTTCTCTAGTTTCTCTCTAGACGCTCTCTTCTCTATTATTTTCTCTCATTTCTTTTCCCAATTTCTCATCTCTTTTCACATTTTTTATCTCAATTCTCTTTTCTTTGTTTATCTTCTCTGACTACTCGCTTTTTTGCTCATAATTTCTTTCTCGCTTTTCTCTAGTTTCTTTTTACTTAGCTTTATCTCTCCCTCTCTATTTCTCTGCTGGTATTCTCAAAGTTTCCGTATATCTATCATTTGTATATGTTTGGCATAGAACCATAATTTGAGCCCCTGCATGCCTAACCTTCGCCTTTGAATGCTTCACTAACCGATTTCAAATTTGAATACATTATTAACCTTAGTTTTAAATAATTTTGTAGCCTTTTAGTTCAAGAAAGTAAAAGTTCTCCCTTATAGTTGATTGGGACAAGATATTGGAAGTTAATCCCCTTGTCAAATTTCCAAATAGTAGAGCGTTTGATTTGAGACATGAAACGCCGATTGGGAAAATTATCGGGATCCCTGACTGGTGTGTATTAACATTAGGAGTATCACTTTCTAAATAACGTGATTCACGATCAGATAGGTTTGGTCTAACAACAAGTAGTTACTCATAAATTGCCTAATCCAGTCTATGTCAAAAACCGAAAGAGATTTATTAATAAATGTTTAATGCCTGTTCTGTATAAATTGTCAATAAAAACGGTCCATTTATATACATTCTACTTTTGTGCATACATATTGAAACAGTGAAATGGTCGAATTGATTAATGATAAAAATGTTTATGAAGACGAAAGATAAAAAAGGACAAGAACACTGGTTATCATTGATTTATTTCATTGCGACATGTTTCGTTGTGGCACACAACATCAGGCTGGAAAATAAAGTACGAATTATACAAAAGGGATTATATAAGAAAACTAGATTATTACAAACCTAAACTCCGAGATATTCATAAAAGTTTACAATTTAGGAAAACACGATAATTAAAACAAAGCTAGGAAAAACATTAGAAAAATAGGAAGCCGACTGTTGGCAAGCGATCTATTTAAGTTAGGCTGCTGTTCTTTGATAGCAATTGCGAGTTGATTAATCTTGACCATTGTTTTTTAGATGCGTCCTTGTATTTATATAAAAGAGTCCGCCTGTCTGTCTGTATGTATGTAGGTATCCGTTTTATTCAAAGTCGATTTGAATTAGTCAGTCAGTAATACGGAACTAGTAAATGAAGTAATCGATTAATTCTATAAGACTCACTAAACTGAATAGTATGGAAAGTTCAGGTGTGGTACATGTAGTTTGTTTGATGCTCAAATTGGAGAAAATTTAATTTACAGTACGGCTGGATTTATTTGCATCGTTGGGTTTTCAATCCCATCTGATTAGTTTTAAAATCCTCGTTGCTCGTATTACATGGATCTAAGAGTAACATATTTTTAGATAGTACATTTTGTATTTCATTTAAATAATATACTGTACATAAGGAAAAACGTAGTCATAGTTTTCTTTCAGTAATTATCATTCGAAGGATGAATTACGGCCCATCTCCTTACTGCCTATCCCAGCAAAAGTGCTAAAACGTCTTATCCTTAACTCGGGAATTAAACAACATGTAATCAATGGATTTGGTTGCTACCAGTTTGGAGAAAGACTTAATTCCTCAACTACCTTGTCTTTAATCAGTCTTTATGACCGTATCACCTCACTTCTCAAAATCTCTGATGTGAAAGGCACAGTTCTCCTAGCGTACGAATTTTCAAAAGCTTTTAATCAATTACGTCACAGTAGGCCTACCATTATCGATACGATCTCCAGTGTAAACCTTCCTCTCGGCTTCATTCAGTGGTCAATAAACTATCTCTCTCATCGTTTCCAATCTTTTAAAATCCATAGTACTATCAGTTCTCTGCTCCCAGTTACGTCGGGAATCCCACAAGGGTTCCTTCTAGGCCCACTTCTCATCAACATTGTGATCGGAACTCTGAATAAGTCCAATGAAGTTACCCGCATAATAAAGTATATTGACGACTGTAATTTTGTCACCCCTCTCAACTCTGCGGACTCTAACTTGGTTTCCTCTGAACATGAAAATATGCTCCGATGGGCTGAAAGCGTCGGTATGAAAATTAATTTAAAGAAAAGCAAATGTCTGTGTGTCTGCGGTAATCTGCAATACTACCTAATCTCACGGACATCTCTCAAGTTAACGAATTGAAGCTCTTGGGGGTCAATTTCTCTAAAGACCTTAAATAGGAGCCCCATATACAGGCGACGGCAAAGAATACTTCCAGATGTTTATACGCCCTGCGAATTCTTCGTCCATTACATCCTCCTGCAGTCTTAAATTAATCTATTTTGGCCTAGTTCGTCAACCCTCGAATACTGCTCTCCTGTTCTATCCGCCTTCTTGTCAAAGACGATCACTTGTTAGAGCTCACCCAACGCCGAGCCCATCATATTAGTTATGACCCTGATATTGTATTTGCACGGATTTTATCTCCTTAAAGAGCCGACGTCGAACCGCTGCTGTCAAGGTGCTAAAGGCCTGCATGGA
>JAUYWV010088068.1:0-15365 GCA_032274565.1 Nematoplana nigrocapitula | reverse complement strand
TAAAAAATAAAAAAGTTCTCCGCTGGTAAATATACCAAGTTTTGCATATTTTTAAGTCGTGGGGTGCGGCAGAAGAACTGGGTGTGACATTTTCTTACCACCCAGACATTCTGATTGGTTGATTTTACTGGAAGTCCTTCATAACGCTTTCCTTACGTGTAACAGATTAGCAGTGTTCTGTCTACCTATATTGAAGTCTGTGTAGATTCATAATTCACAAGGGCAGGTGTCTTAGGGTTTTACAATGCAGAAAGCGTTTGGATCAACCAATAGTTATAAAATTTATGTACAGTAATCGTTAGACCTAAATGTATAAAGAAGAATGTACTTATTGTAAAAAATAGATGTGTAATCTTGCTACATGAAAGAGCACAGTTTTTATTGACTGAGGTATTCCCGGATATGCAGTAAAAAATTACCATTTTCTTTTGGGGTTAACAAATGGAAGACTAATAAAACATAGACTGTTTCAAGTACGTTTTAACGAAACATTTTTCTTGTTTGAATGTTCAGTTTACTTTTTAAATTCTTTGATATTGTTCAAATGGTTTAAGCCAACCACAACTTTTTACAATCAAATTGGGAAATATTCAGGTGTAACATTGAAAAGAATCGGAGGAAAGTGAGTCATTTTCTGGTCACACTGAAAAGAATCGGATGAAAGTGAGTCATTTTCTGCTCACATTGAGAATAATCGAATGAAAGTGAGTCATTTTCTGGTCACATTGAGAATAATCGGATGTAGTTTAAAATATTCATATAACATACGTAAGCAATATAATCTGTATATTCAATATTAATTCAAACAAAATGAACATTACAAAAGACATATATAGCATAATTCATATATTCGTATGAATAATGTTCATTTATGCATTAATTAATTAATTGGTGTAAAAGTATGCTTCAACTTCCATGTCATCCATATTTTAAGCAGCTACGCATATACTGCACAGTACAATGCTGTCCAGATATTTTTGTAAAACGTGTAGTAGTTGTTTTTTACCAAGATGTAGAGGTTCAAAATCTTATTCTCTAATTCCTCGATTGATGCTGAATATACTGTAACTGTAGTTTTGATTTTACTCCATATTGTTTCAATGGAGAGTATATAACGTGCAAATAAGTTTAAATACAATGGTTCCCGATGCGTCGCCTTCATTTTGTCATGTCTTGATTGACACGGCACGTTATTCACCACTAATACAACAAGTTGTGCCAAAACACTAGCTGAAAGACATCACAGCACCATTCATGTGGGCATCAGGACCATTTGTTGGCAGTTTTACAATTGCTCGATCCCTAGAATGAGCTCGGGCTTCTCACTTCTAAGAGAGAATAGATTTACACTAGTAGTTTCATCCATGTATATTGTATAATCGTTTTGGTCTCATATATGCGGTCAACCTTTGAAAAAATGTCATTCATTGCTTTTCAAATACGGTATACTTTCAAAGTTTTAAAATTTGCTCGAAGAAAAAAGTGCACCGTAGAGGGAGATGTCCTTAATATGTTAAATATTCACGGTACTCTACCAGTAAGTTGAACTTGGATCATTGCGACAAACTGGCCTAAGTAAAGTGATTTTTACTTTTCATTTGCTTTCGCCACGTGACCGCCTATTGGCATCTGATGATGACCTGTTTTATAATTGACATTGACGGTCCTATCTGGTAGATTCAATCGATTTCAAATGAAACCATGATCATACCCAATGCCCCAAACTCACCTCGACTTTGTTAGTCCAATACTTGACAATGTGCCGACTCCAGCCAACGCTGATAATGCACTCTCGCTCCTCCAAATTGACCAATCCGGTGACCTCGGCCGCATTGACCGCCTCCAACCAGAACATGGCCTGACCGTTCTGCATGCTCCACACCCGGATACTGCCATCGCGAGCCCCGCTCAACAGTCGGCGCCAGTTGGGACTGAAGGCCAGGCACGTGATCTCCTCACCGGCGTGGGCGTTCTTTAACTCCAGGGTGCGTTCCCCCGACTCGGCGTCCCATGCGGTGATGGTGGAGTCGTCACTCCCGGTTACGACCTGAACATCATGGAGGTGGGCGGGAGGCAGTCACATGTTTAAACTACAGCGACACAGCGACAATCAACAGAAAACCACGATTAATAGGAAAAATGTGTGTTGTCACGAGCTTTCGATTCCATCTTGAGGCATGACACAGAAGGTTGCATGATGTTTTACCGGATATTCTGTAGCTGAGTCGTATGTATGGTCAGTTTTTTGTTTCGGAAGTTTGTCTTCGAGGAATGGTTTCTCCTTAAATCCCCGTAAAACCCAGTGTTTGATTATAACGAAGCGGAATATTCCTTCTGATTGGACCTTACCGTTTGATGTTCAGAACTCCATAAAACTCCTCGGAGTCATATGGTCGAACAGATTAACTTGGGATTGCCACTTCGACTCCGTTGAACTCCGTTGCTCCCATCGACTCTATCTCCTACGAATCTTGAAACGCTTTCTGAAACATGACGAACTCTGACTGGTCAACAACAGTGTAATTCAATCTCTGCTACTCTACGCAGTCGAACGTTTTGGTCCTTTGTCCAGTCATGTTACTGAAATCGTCGACCGAGTTCACCGTCGAGCAAAACGGATAATTTGTTCGCCTGTTTTCCTATGTAGTTTTGCGATGGACAATTTCAAAGAGAAGCAACATACACGTGTGATATATTTGCTACGCAATACTCAGTCTGAGAACCATTCCCTCTCAGACATTGTGCCCAGATGTTTGCTTTCCGGTCGATTTTCTCTCCCCGCGTCTAGTACTTCACGGAGACGTAAGTGTTTTACTGTTTTCTCATTTTTCTTGGCCAACAATATTACTGTTGAATGATTTTGCTGTTTGTTTAAAATGACTTTTACAGTTATCGTTAACTCAAGTTTTCTGTTTCCGCTCTTTTTATGTTTTTGATTTATATTATCGTGTTGCACTATCAATAAACGTTTATTTATTAAACAAAGCGATTAGAAGAAAGATTGATGTTTTTGAGTTGTGGTGCTACCGTAGAATATTCAAGATAAAATGGAGAGAAAAAATGAGAAATGAAGATGTGGTAAAGAAAATGAATGCTCTTCTGAATTTAAACGGCATCATTGCAAAAAGATAAACTGCATTTTTCGTGCACGTTGTAAGGGAATCCAGTGGTAAAGTGTTCTGCAACATCATAAAAGGATATATCCCAGGCTCTAGATTTCCTGGAAGACAAAGAAGAACTTGCACAGATGACATCAAAGAGTGGGTAAACATAAAAAACTACGATGATTTAAAGAGAATGGCCAAAAAATAGAGTTCACTGGAGAGAAAATGATTAGCAACCTATGGCATACGCAGAGGCTACTCTGAATGGATGAATGAACCGAGTCGAGCGCTATTCCATTCTCTAGATTATTGCGCTATTCGCAGTAGGGTGGAATTCATGCCTGAGCAAGATTGCATATTACAGGTCCTTGAATTCTAACAGACGCATTGATCACCTACTCGCTTTAGTTAGATTGTTAGATTGCTAATAATTCGATCGTCTCATTGCCCCTCTCAGAGAACGCGACAACAGCTCTTCTAAGGGCTACCGGCTTGAAATGACATCAATAAATGACAGACAACTTCTAATATACAGTATAGTTAATAGGTATAGAAACCCAAGGTGTAAAAAGTCCTATGAAGACAGTACAATTAAAATCGAAAGTTTAACTACACGCACAAAAAATAAATTGAAGAGCGGAGTTTACAATAATGGATAGCTCCGTCGTTTTATATTATTGCGAGGAAATGGCGACATCCATTTGAAGTCCAGCTCACAACACCGAAATCTAGTTAATTTATCTATCATCTAGGGGGTCCTATGGTTCAATTTCATGCGCGAGCAGCCCACCTGTTTGAGCAAGGGATTGTAGAGAGCGCCGCACAGCTGGGTCCGGTTGGTCAGCGGAGTGGTGGAGGGCGGCTCGCTGCTCCGTCCTAGTTTGTAGACGAGGAGATTGTCCCCGATGGTGAGAAGAATTTGCTCCGTGGGACGATGGACGAGGAGGGGCAGGGGGAGGTGCTCGGGCAGTTTCCCGGCATCCATGCTTGGCACACGGGCTTGGACCGTTTGAAGGCAGGAGGACTCCTTCACGTCCCAAACTTTGATCACCTGAGAAACGCATAAAGTATAAAATCAATATTGTTAGGAAATAATATTTGCAACTTTGTGGCATGACAAACGGATCTTTGAACCACAAGGACTGGTCCACTCCTTCCCACCTTCCAACGTACCTGTGTTCTAATTATCTGCACACAAAGTTGTAATGTTATCAGGATTGCTGCATTGATACTATAGTACTATGAGTAAGGTATTATTATGTAAAAATTAAAACTTTTTTAGAAATGGCAGCTTAAATAAGCGAGGAAATGTCTAAAATACAACGCGATATATTTCACCACATCTCATCAGGCGGATATAGTGGTTGCACAGTGAGAAAACACAACGGATAAACAACAGAATTGCATTACAGTTATAATCAATAAATATAGCTGAGAAACAAAAAATCAATAACTAGAGCAAGCGAACGAGGAGGGCATATGTGACAAACAGCTGAAAGAACAGCTGACAAAAATAGCAACGTACCACCAAAATTACCACAACAATATCAGGGTAACTACTGCACAGTAGTATCTTTATGAGAGCATATTTATCATTAGGTACCGTCTTCTATTAGAAGGTTGGCAACCATAACACTCCAATTGTGCTCGGTCTCAGCTTTCCTTTTTGCAATCCCGATGATTTTACTTCCGCTGTATTTCTTAATATCCTCTCTTCAAATTGTTCTTCGACAACCTCTGTCCGTTTCCCTTCTATCATGCCTTCTAGGACACAAAGCAGGTAGCTGCCCCTCAGGACCCTCTCATGACGTGTTCTGCAAACTTCATTTTTATTTTGATCAGACTTTCAACTAAGGATTTCTTATTTACAATTATTTTCAAGGCTTCTTCATTTGTCACATTTTCAGTTTAGCTTATCTTCAAAAGTCTTCTGTAACACCACATTTCAAATCCGTGTAGTTCTTTGCTAAATGTCCTTACTACTGAAAATATGTAAGTTTTTAGTCATATTTAGTTCAAGTTAAGGTTGATGTTACAAATAGAAATTCACGTCAGTAATTTCCGTAACAAAACAGACAGGTATATAGTAGACTAGAAGCAAAACAACAGGTAAATTGCTAAAGAAAAATAATGAATTAGTATGCTGTACTGTGTTATACTCAATGTTCAATCATCCCATACTCATGCAGTTTAAAACACAGAAAACCATCGAACGAAATTAGGCAAAAACACTTTGAAAATCTGTGGACCTTTTCTACTTCATACAGCCATACACTATATCTATTTTTGTTCAAAAACTTACAGCATCGCTGGAATAGCTTAATACAACGGACAAGGCGTGATGCAGAGCAACCGAGAGCACCGGACATTGGTGACCTTGGAGGAGTGCTGTGGGCCGGACGGTGACGTAGGGATTCCACAGGCGAATCGAATGATCGGCACTACCCGTGGCCAGCAGGTTCAGATCGCGACACAGATCGAAACACTCGACGCCTCTTTTCAGGCGAAAGGTGTAGATGGTCTGCCGCCGGACCAGGTCGAACATGATCAGACTGGTTCTGGGACAACTCGAGCAGGAGATGAGTAGTTGACTGTCGGCCATGTAGCGCAGACACGTGACGGATTTCTCGTGGACTCCGGGAAATTCGATGAAAGTTATGAAACGGCTGTGGTTCCCAATGTCCTGCATCATGGAAAAGCATGAAAAGCTCTTATTCTGCGAGAGTAACTAAACATTTTCGCTGTATGGATTTGACCTACATATAAGGTTTTTACCTGAAAATAAAATAAGTCAAGTTGAAATTGAAATAAGCGAAATTCAGATTCAAATAAGTGCTGAAATGGTCGAAAAATTACTTGCTTAACACACGATAAACGAAACACGCATCGGAAGTTAATGCAAGCACACTCAATTGAGCTTTGTAAATCAATAATTACTATTCTGTGTAGTTTAACCGTCGGTAATGTCCTAGCAAACATGGAATCAATTCTTCGAAGTAATTTTTCTTGAATGGGCCTCATCATCTTTTACAGAAGAAACAATTTTTCATAAGAATTATTTTAATTTGAGCTTGACTTATTTTAATTTGAAGTGAGAATAGTGCTTCGAAAATTTTTTGTCCTTTCTATCCAAGTTTAAAAACAAAACTGAAACGACCCTGCACTCCGCCATCAATCACAAATTAATCCAGGATTCATTCAATAGTGCTGTTGTTTCCTTCAGGAAAATTACCACGCAAATCAAATAGATTGAACACACACAGCACAAATTCAGTTCAGTCCAGTACGGCTTAGCCCTTCGTAAGGGTCACGCAAAGTTTTCGTGATGACCATATTGATCATTCCTTCTTTCCCATTTCTGATGTTAACGTTCCATTCAAATCACTCCTTACATCTTTTCCTTCACTGTAGTCAAGACCAAGTTGGCACCTCTTCTCTTCCATTTCGCATTCATTTTTTCGCGCTGTCCAACAATATGGTAGCCGGGAGATATCAAAATTATAAATGCGGTGTGTTATGGAAAGACGCCGCGTCTATAATTTTGACATCTCTCGGCCCCCATACAACAAACCTTCATCTTTTGAAACTCTTCTAGTATTCCTAATTTATTCATTCATCTAACCAGCTATCTTGTGAAAATCGTTTTTGTAGAGTTTTGTATGCTGCACATTTTTGTCAATATAATATAGCCCCGGAAATCGCTACTTGATGAATAAAATTAGAATTGAATCATTCTTTGTGTCTACTTTTTACTTCACATTTTCTGAAATAAATTGAACGCTCCCAACTGTTGACCGATGATAGTATGTGAAATATAATGAAACTTGACGTAATTGAAGTTTTATTTTGCCTTAAACAGACAAAGGGTGTTATATATCGTGAATGTTTTTCAGCCATCTCGTGTTTCGCTGTCGCTATATTTTCCGTATAAAATTTAAAATAAAATAATGATATTTTTAATATTTTCACCGAAAAGATACGTGTTAGATGTACAGCTCCAGGTCAGTTATACTTTACCGGTAGCCAAACTTTGTGAATGTGTCCCGGATTATGTGGCAGATCAAAGAGCTGATTGGTTGGCTTGTCAAACACAATCTGGTAGAGATTTCCGTATTCGTCACCACAGAAAAGAAATGCGGGGTCATTTGGATTCTAGGAATAAGGAAAAGATAATTATTTCCCCAATATTAATCAAACATTGCATTCAGCATACTACTTACATTTGGATCGAAGTAGTAATGCATGCATAGCATAACACTGGGAAGAGCTAAAACATAAAAGATCGCAATAGTAGTTATAGAAAAACTGGGTCACTTTTACGCTGAACATGTATTGTATATGAAAAATAAATAATTACATAACAGTCTAATGACTCTGAATATTTTATGAAATTATTCACAATATCGTTAACCAAACTTATGAAGAATGAAAGTCATTCAACAAAGCAAATATTCTCTCAAATGATACTGATGTATCAATTACACCGGATAGCGATAAAGACAGATACACTAACATATGCGTATATCAAGTATAGAAGACAAGCCCATAAAGATTAGATTAGGTGTAGCAGGGCCGGGAATAGACTAATAAGATCGAGTCACGATTATCAAAGGCAAAGAAGATATTCACAACAATTAGAGAACCACCGAACAATAGTTTCAGCATGGTCAGAAAGAAGAATATTGTCACAAATTTAATTCATTTTAGCGAACAGAGATGGTGTAAACGAGACAGCGGACCAACGAGCGAGGGTGGTGAGTTGTATTCACTACAGCTGGGTGGTGCACGCTGGACAACAGAACACCACTATCCATGACGTTGAATTCACCCACCGAGTTTGTTGGATAAAACGAGTTGACAGACAGACAGCGGGGACAGAACCAGAACTATCGTCAACAGTGAGTGGCCTACTGTTTTTTATTGTGCAACCCAGGACGGGAGAACGCTTGAACTCAATGTGGAGGACTTGACCTTACACTTTGGACGTGAGCCCTGTTATTTATTTGTGCTTCTTTATCGCTCATCGTTAGTTAATATATTTTTGTTGTGTTTTTTGGTTAATAAAAGTTAGTATAGTTTGACTTGACTTCTACGTGCGGGTCTGACTGTGGGGTTATATCTTGTTCTTGACATTTTGTGGAGAGCACGCCAGGATATACTCGTGGAGAGCAGGGTGTTATCCTTCGTTAGTTTCGTGTGTGGAGGGAAGTCAAACTATACTTTTTGTAAGGGCGTAGATCCTGGTTTCTAGTTTTGTGGAGTTAGGTGTTTCAGTCAACTTGTCTATTTTTTGTTGTGTCGTATAGAGTTTACTATCGTCCGTGTTTCGTTTATCTTTTGTTGTTTTGGGACTTTTGGTTCACTTGGACACTAAAGACAAGAGCTGCGGAAGCTAATTGTGAGAGAAAAGATAACCAAGAAGGAGGTATACTACAACAAACAAACCCAGAAGGACACGTTGGTTCGACGAAAGAAGACATAACCAGGACACATAATCAGAGGAAGTGAAAATCTTATACCAATAGAAGGACTGAGAGCTCGATGAAGGCAAAGAATAGGGTTGTTGAGAGAACTATCAATCAATCAATCAATCAATCAATGAGTATATTTTAAAATCCAATAGAGAGATTTGATGGTAAAGAAAACAAAGGAACTGGGCGTTACAGAGAGAAATGTATGATAATATACTTATAAGAGTAAAGGAAATACATTTTAAGGGAAAAAAGGAATCATACAATTAACTGTGACCTATTCGTTAACATCAAAAATCGGATAGCAAAGTTCAGATCAGCAAGTCTTGGAGTACCAGGAAAGTAGGCTACGCCTGTACCCGTGTACTGCTCTGTCCTGCACTTGAAGGTGAACTGCCGACGACATAATTATTTAGATCTTATGAAACGTATTGACAAACACGCTAATTAACGGAGGAGCGTCACTTTCACGACATGAATTTGCAGTATTGCTTAAACAAAAGTCCAGATTTCACGGAATCTCACCTCAGTTTCCATGACGAATGTATTGCTATATGCTCCAAGTATTCAAGCCCGTCCATCATCTCTATTCGACAACAAGACCATCAACATTTTCACCGACTCTCAGTCGCTTCTCGCCAAACTCGCTAACCGATCCGGAAACCAGACAGACCTACACATTTAAAAATCGTCTCCTGCCTCCTCTCTCTCTCTCAATCTCTCTCTCGGTCCAACACCAACATCATTATCCAATGGGTCCAGGAGGATGTAGTGATTCGAGGGAACGAGACACTTCACATAATGTTTGAGGAAGGAATGCAACTCTCTCAGAAAGACTCCCCTATCGACTTTTATTCTGCCAAAGAGGCTATCGACATCGGAAATCGGGCAGAGCAAACGCCACATAATGCCGGAGAAAACACACCAGAACTGGACCACAGACGAGTTACAGGACTGCGAATCTGCACGGATTCATTTTCAGGACTGAAAACCAACCGACAGTACTCTCACAGGAAGTCTGGAAACGACTGCTGAACATTGAAGAGTCAACCAACATCGACCTATAATGGGTGCCCGGGCATGCCGACCTGGACGGCAACGAAATACCCGATCGACTCGCCATCGACGTCGCCGCACTACCCACAGGACAGCTAAAAATGGAACTGGGAACAGCAAGAGTAGCTCTTCACCAGAAAACAATGGAGTGGGTCCAAGCACGTGCGACGGAACACCCCCATCTGAAGCCGACACCTGTTTTGGACTCGTTGAACAGGAAAGGCCAAAGACTCATTGCCCAACTCCGAACAAGCAGATGCCCGCTTACGCGCAGCACACTGTTTCGCATCGGCAGAGCTAGACTGCCCAGATCGCAGACAAGAGGACATTGTGGAGCACCTAGCACAATGTCCAAACTATGTAGAACCCCGGTACAGGGAGTGGGGACCCTTTGCGGTGCTAGAAAATATCCTCAAACAACCTTCACCCAAGATTTTGAGCTGCCTCAGGCGTGTGGGGAAGGAGGACTCCCCGATCGACCCTCTCTCAAAGGATCAGCCCTAGGGCCGTCTGGCGTGCCGTCAAGAAGAAGAAGAAGAAAACAAAAGGCAATGGAGCATCTCAGAAGCTTCCCCTCCACATGCTTACCAAATCACCACCCAAACCAGAGAAGAAATAACAACATTACATGAACTGCGAACAGGGAAAGCCTCCATCACGACCGCCTACAAAGGACTGATGTACAGCACTCCACAGAACTGTACACAGAGGGTACTTCACATAGGGTTGAGCGGTCTTCTACAAAACTTAATTATTTATACGTTTTTATGCAAACTGCCGTCAGTGGGGACAAGTTAATAGGACTTGTCTTACAGTGAAGATGGACAAGCTCGGTGATGCTCCCAGAACCCTGGTCACAGAATCGCAAATCTCGTCCGGTTGTCGAGAGGACAATTTTGTGGCAGTTGGGCATATAGACGGCGTCCATCACCCACGTGTGCACACGCATCCGATGGCCCAATGCGTCCTGATCCTCGTGGTGCATGCGCTGCACACTTTCCAGGTTGTACTGGTGATCCCAAATGCACATCACCCCACCCTGATGATACATACGCACATGGCGAAGAATTTTAAGATAATGACAGTATTGTTATTCCCCGAGAATTACTTACCTGGCTTATCGTGATGACTTTGAGGGGACTTTCCATGACCAAAATGCGCGGCGTCAATTCTTGCTGAAAAGTGTACTAATCATTAGGTATGGTCTTCTTTCAGTCTCTCAATTTGGATGGAAAGGGTTCAAATTGGATAAATACAGTATTGTTTGAATCGCGCCAACATAATTTAGTCCAGAATTTGGTAAATTTTCTAGTTTATTCTATTCAGAACAATTTCCTTACGTATTTCTCATATTTATTCTACTTAAAAGTTTTGACAATTGAATGATCTCTATAACATCCCTTTTACTGTACGTACAGGGAGAAAGAAAAGCTAACAGCAATACTTAACCAAATTGTTTTGTTTTCACATTTTTACGCTATATATTTTGATATTACTAATCAGCAGTATATATATACCATTATTTTTATTTATATAAAGAAAATATATATTGCGGACACAAAAATATGAATATATTTGACACAATTTTAATATACAGTACAGTAGGTCTGACTGAGGAGGTTGTTAGAATGTGAAACCATGGTAAAACTCTGCATGAACACTAGAGCAAGTACTCCTGAAGGACTAAACTATAGATAAAAGCAGCCAATACAAAATAACCACAGTTGAAAATTAAAATCCAGGCATATTCTACGAGCTTTCGACTCCACTAGAGTTTCCAAAAACTAAGAAATTTGGTATAAAAGACTGTAGCACCTAAAATCGTTTATTTTATCAATAGTTGCACAGTTTTAGGAAATTTAATTACACGCCCAATGACGACTACACCTACCCTGTTGTGCACTAAATGGCGTAGACGAGGTGTAATGCTCAAAGGGGCTTCTCTGCGTGCTCTCAGATGGTCACTTTCACGCAAGTACAGAAGGATGTAGGAACAGAATTCACCCCAATCAACGTGGCCGTCGCAAGAGGTATCCAACTAAAAGTAAGAAAATAAAGAAATAAATTTTATCAATACTGGATAGAAATTATAACAACAATCACATAATTCTATATTGTATGCAGTTTTTAAGAAAGACGTGAAATCAGCAATGTTGATCACATCAAATCCCTTGCCAATAGTGCTAAAGCTAACCCGCCATAGTCATTACACGTATTTTAACGAAATTATATGCGCATAGATTTGCCAAGCGTCTTTGCCTGTGACCCCACTGTGAAAGTAGGGCCATATTTTTCTTGCAAGGACCCAGCCCCTCGTGATCTGAAGGCTCGGGTGGTGTGCCGTTTCCAATGTCCTGGAGATCAGGACATCTCGGACAAAAGATTGCTGAACTCCCCAAAAACCCAGGGTCCATCCAAAACCATATCTCCAAATGCATGAAGTGCCAAGACGATCCAGCCGTTGCTTTTCGAGTACTGGATCAATGTGCTGGACTGACTGCACTCTCCATCAAGGAAGCTATCCAGATCAAGGAGGTGAAACCAAACATTAACACGGCGTTGGCAAATAGTGGTGCCTCATATTTTTTAAAGTTTTTCCTTAAGTTAATTTTTATGGACTTTTGAATAACTTGGCACGTTTTGTATTGTGCCTGAACAATTTGTAAATATCCTGCTGATGGTGCTTAACGTAATTATAAGCGAGATATGTTCAGTTTAAATAACCTTTTCTACCCTTATTTCTCTGTAAACTTCGTAAATTTTCTTTGCTCTCGTTATTTCAATATATGACATGTGTCATTTTTTAGTATTTTCTTTTTTAAAAGTGCATAAACATGACATGATTAAACACCGAGTATCATAGTAGCGAATACTAATAGCAGGTCATTATTTTTCAGCTATACTTATTTTTGTTCCCACGAGTTTGCTCGTTATACATATTAGTTTAACGGGAAGCGGCTACTATGTCCATTGATAAAAAGAGTTTCAACTAAAGTTTGCCTTTCAACTACAGTATACGTATACCAATGGCATCAGCACTGATTTCATGGTAAACAACGAGAAGCTTGAGATTGTCCACAGCTTCATAACCCTGGTAGCCATTATATCAGATGAAGGATCGAAACTGAAATACTCTCCATTACCATATTGACAACACTGAAAGTCATCTGGAACGACAAGAACATCGCCGACAGTTCGGAAAATCAGTCTGATGCGTTCCCTGCATGGTCATGCAATATTCCTGCACGCATGCGAGACCTGGAACTTGACAGCAGACACCGAGAGAAGGATACAGGGTGTGGAGATGCTTTCGTAAACTTCTTGGTATCTCCTACAAAGACCTTATCGCCAATGAGGAAGTGAAATCCCGTATTGTAAACGCTATCGGGCCGTATGAAGAACGCCTAACTATACTGAGAAGACGCAAATTGAAACGGTACGGGCACATCACGAGAACATCAGGATTTGCCAAGGCATCTTACAAAGCACAGTACGAGGAGGACGACGAAAAGGCACTGATTTGCACTGAATCCAACTCGGCCCTCGAGCGCCTCTAGCATCTCGCCTACCAAGCCTGCGACCGGACAACCGAATCCACCTGGGCCGCCCTCGCACGCATCTCCGCCCGCACCCACGTTACTCTTTCAGTGGATCCCCAGCCATTACGCCACCAATGGGAAACTTCTGGGCGAGCACGACTTCACCAGGAAGGAGCAGATCACCATCCACCAGCTGAGAGTTGGGCACTGGCCCATGGCCAACGCCTACTTAGCCAGGATCGACCAACAACACCCCAGCTTGTGCCCACGATGCCATCACGACGACGACACTTGCCCCCATCTTCTTCTCTTCTCCCTCACTCTTCGGCAGGTTCGCTCCCACTTCCTTACCTCCAACCCTTCTCTCTCTGTCCTCCAAGATGGAGCCCGGTGTGTGGGGGACTTTTTACTGGCGTCTGGGCTGCTCGGCCGGCCCCCTGAAGTCGATTAAACATACACACGAAGAGGCAGACAGAAAAAGAGGTGGGAAGACATCAGAGAATGGACTGGCCTTGAGCTGAGCGACGCACCACGGACAGCTGAGAACCGCAAGGAATGGAGGAAGGTGGTAGTGAGGTCTTCTATGGCGCCCCTACGGTCAGCCAGACTACGGGGCAGGTAAAGATAAAAGCTAAAATATATTTGCTGACTGTGTAAATCAAATGCCGTATACGGTTTTGGATATATAGTATGTAGCTATAATAGCACGTCGCATACCCTAGCGAAGAGATTTTCCAACTGCTCTTCGTAACTTCCCCATCCGAGAACATGGTAGAATATTTCCTTGAATTCTTCCAGATTCAAACAGCCGGGAACCCTTGGGGCTCTTTGAGATCTAAAATTCACAAGTAAGGCAGTCAAATTGAAATAGCAATATACTGTGTATATATACTGTAGAATGCAATTCGAGGTTAAAACAACACGTTTTGTCATTTTTTAAATGAATAAGGATATCCATCGCAGATTGTGAGGCGCTAGTCACTTTTGTGTTTCTTATTGTTAGCTGCCTGTAATTGACGCTTTGGTTTTTTGATGCATTGTATTTAGTAAACTCCAATAATTTTCTTCTACTATTTCTGGGGCCCGGGTCGCAAGTACCCCAACCGGTCGCTTGCTTCAGAAACCGGATGAACTTTTCATGGTCTTCAATCATCTCTGGCCTGATGACTAGCCCGAAGATTGTCCTCCGTAGTAGAGTCCAGGCAGGGCAATCTAGGAGAAGATGACGGACGTCTTCTACTGATTCACCACATTCCTGACACATAGCGCTTGGCTCCTTTCCGATACTGTGTAGGTGTGCTCGTACGATCGGTGCTTTCCCTGTTCTTAGTTGGTGTTTCCCTTCTTGATAGCTCCCTCATCTGTTTGGCTTGTCCTCCAGTGACTTCTCGATGTCACGACTCTCTAGCTTCCTCTCTTTTCTTCCTCAAGACGTCGCTTCGGACAGGTGCCACTGCAGATTCCACATCGATGGGCACATTTTGCTGATCCATTTTTGAGCCATTTTTCGCCGCCTCATCTGCTTCCTCATTTCCCTCAAACCCACAGTGCGCAGGAATCCATGGCAACTGCACGTCGATATGGTTTCGTTGGATTTCCTCCATAGTGTCCAGAATGCTGATGGCGGTAGCCTCATCAAGATGTGTGAGTTTCTCCAATACATTTTCCGCAAATGCAAGTATTGATTGTTTAAATTTCAAGATTGAGAACAAACATGCAAGGCTTAACTGATTAAATGTACAAAAATGTATAAGACCTTTCGAAATCTTTGTTCACTGAAAACATAATAGCCAGATGAACGTATCATAGGTCATGAAAAATTTAGAAAACATCTTCACTTCACAACCCGTTCATAATGAGCTAAAATGTCCTTTTTTGCACTGTACATATGCGATGACTTCTGATGCGTTGTTTTGTCTTGTTTAGTTTGACAAAGATTGCGAAATATCCTAATGTACTTTTTCACATTTGCCCAATAAGCATGTTGTCAATATATTGCAATCCTTTAGTTGATGTAAAATCATAAATATGTCGGTACTGAACTATTTAGACAGAAATAACAAAGGAACAAAAAAATGTTTGTAAAATATATACTCTGTGGAAGTCGAAGAAAATCCTATCTATAATTAGATAAATGTGCGTATGTATGTCTGACCGGTATTTATCTCCCAACTCTCTTGACCGATTTGCATGCT
>JAUYWV010088057.1:0-15368 GCA_032274565.1 Nematoplana nigrocapitula | reverse complement strand
AAGAGTAGGATAAAGGTTGTTAAGAAAATAAAGATAGGAGTTCAGACAAAAATTATTCGGTACAAGAGCTAAAATATCGTCCACGTAGCGAACCCAAAAAGAAGGGGAAACTCCAGTAAATAAGGGCAAGAGTTCGGACTCAACATGTTCTAAAAATAGGTTAGCAAGGATAGGGGACAAGGGATTTCCCATTGGAAAACCAAAGGTTTGTCTATAGAAAGAACCCTCAAAAACAAAAAAGCTATCACGGGCAGCTAACTCTAAAAGATTAATAAGACAGTCAATGCTAACAGGGAGAGGTAATTCGATAGACGAGAGTTTTCTACGAAGAAAGTCAATAGTGGGCTCAAAAGGGATATTAGTGAAGAGGGAAACTGCATCAAAAGAAATAAATTTAGAGTTACCTAAAGAGATAGATTGCAGTTTATCTAAAAGATCACCGCTGTGTTTTAAATGAGAACCCGAAAAAGAACCAAGACATGGAGATAAGAAATTGGCTAGCCGTTTAGAGAGCTTGTAAGTGGGGGCGCTACAAAACGAAATAATAGGTCGAAGAGGACAGTTTGATTTATGAATTTTAGGAAGACCATAAACATAGGGTAAAGAGGGAAGAAAAGATTTAAATGTTTTAATGAATTCAGAAGACTCGGGGTATTTAGAACAAAGTTGAGATAAGGTATGATTGAAGGAAGATTGCCACTTGGAAAGAGGGTTTCGAGAAAGAATCTCATAGGTATTACGACAGCTGAGAAGAGAATTCATTTTAGAACTATAGTCAGATTTATTAAGAATGACGACTTTGCCACCCTTGTCAGCTAGGGAGATATGAATAGCAGAGTTTTTTCGGAGGTTGTGAAGAGCCAGGCGGTAACGTTTAGGAAAGGCATTATGCGAATTGAGAAGACTATTATAAACAGAACCCAGCTGAGAAGACAAAAAATTAAAATAAAAGGAGTTTTCAGAAAACCTGTACATAGAGTCGACAAAAGAGGGAAACTGTTTTTTAGAAGCAGGGAGGGCAAAATTCAGACCAAAACTAAGAAGCTCTAATTCATATTTAGATAAAGGAAATGACGACAAATTCACAACATTGGAAGTAGGGCAAAATTTACTCCAGAGACTATTGTTAACAAGTTTATCCAAATTGTAAGCAAACAGTTCTTTCTTACAAGAAGCAGACGACTTAGCTTTCGATATGATACACGATTCAACATTGTTCCACAACACAGGATTAGGAATCAAACCATGAAGGTCTCTTTTGAAACGACGAAGATGAAAAAATAATTATTTTTAGTTACTATATTCCTATATACAACAGAAAGCATCTACGGGTGATTCAATATTTCCGCAGCAGTTAGTGGGTCCATCCGAACTGTCGTCATCAATATCAGATCGGACAATGATGTTGCCTTCATTTTCCGGCCGAGGATTGTTCACAACCATCCGATGATGAAGCATCGCTGTCGTCAGGCTCGATATTTCTCAATCTAATGATTTCTCTTCTCGCTTCTCCATCGATTATTTTGTCAAATTCCTCGTCCGAAAGCGTATAGTGTGACAAAGTGTATTTCGGGTTCGGTTACTTTTGAGCCACCCTGTGTATACTTTTTGCACTCAGTACAACTGCGCAGCTATAATACACCAACATATGTGTGCAGTGTGAGCCAGTTGTCTCAGTTTGGGCTTTGTAGGCACACAAGTAAGAAAGTAAAAGTAAACTAAACATACGCGCTAGAGTAAAGGACATTTCTATTTAGCATTCTTTTGTCAAGGGAAATATTGGCAATATGGATGTGAAGAGGAGTTAGCAGTGCTGATATACTGTATGTTTATGTTAGATGTGCCAATACAGGTGCGTCGGAACCGCTACGACTACTATGTTCAATTAGCGTAGCACGGAGTTCAGCTTGCCTAAAGTCAATTTGTACCATTCAGTACTCGGACATGTAGTTTGCAATCCTTGGTGTGTTTAATTGACTCTCTGAAAAACTGAAGTAATTCAATCAATAATACGCAAAACTAAAATAGCATGAAAATTCGTTTTGCTTTTTATATATGAGACATAAAAATGATTTGGTTTCGCCAGCGACCCCATGGTAATTAGCGTGACTTTTTCGTGGTGGTAGTTAGAAGATTAATATAGAAATCAGTCGTGTGCTTTGGCAATATTTAGTGCTAAAATGAATACTTATCTACCTAATATTTATTATAATTAATAGAAAATACCTTTTTTACTTGTTTTTGCAATATGTATCCCGAAATGTCTTCCTTACTTTCAATTCGTCCCAAATGTCGTCCAGACAATTAATAAATCCAGAGAATGCATATAAAAATGACAACAAAAGCATAATTGACTATTTAAATCAAATCGCCTAAAATTACTTAAAACATAAAAGGAACGGAGGAAGATGCTCCAAAATTATACAAATAGTACTACTGAGAGATGGAGAGTAACGTTTTCAGAACAGTTCTTCCTTGTTGGAGAGCTCAAGGCTGTCTCACGAGTGAAACAGTTCCTCCACAGTCCTAAGTTGTCAGAGGTGAGTGAACAGCACTGGGAACCGTTCGGTGCTCCTTGAAGAGCCTGACCAGGTGTTCTTGGATCTGTCCAAGTAGGAGGCGGCGTAGGGTCCATGTTGGAGATATAGTTTCCAACCTTCATCGCGTGAAAGCAGAGTTTCACCTTTTTGTTACAATGCCACTAGATTTGAATGCTTGGTGATGACTATATGTTGAACAGTTAATCGAAACCTGTCTCCATGGTGAAAGCGCTTTATGGTACTCCTCTTTTTATACTTCGCACCAGATATCCAACTGGATCTATCTTATCTCTGCTTTTTATACATCGATTGGCAAAAAATTAAAACACAAAATTATGGGATTACTGCAATTGTTACTAACAAGCCCACGTGAGTCGAAAACTCGAAAGAGACCAGGTCATTAATGTACGTATACCGAAGATGTGGCGTGCAGCCTTCATGCATTCATTCCATCATCGTGTATGAGTTAATTGCTAAGGATGTCATAAGAAGTCCGTAAATGGCGCTATCCTGTACGGCCGACTACTAAGTATTGCAAAGCATTGCCTAGATAAGGCGATGGTTAATTAAGGCATTCATTTGCTATAGATGCAGATAGCTTTCTGTGTCGATCGCTCGCTATCGCCTCCATCAAATCACAGTCAACTTATTTGCACACCACATAAAAATCTAACAACTTTGCAATAAAAATAATTTTGCGACTTAAACATTACACATAACATTGACAACCAGTCTGCATTATTACATCATTCTATTTAACCCAACTGCGAACTTGGAGTTGAACACATAGAGTGCTTTGTCATTCATCCAGATAGGAGCGTGAATCATATTATGGCATTCCCAACACTGATGTTGTTCGATGTTGAACGAATTCAACAAGACTCTGTTCACTTCCCCCCTTTGGCTGGACTTGCTGATAACGACAATAAAGAGGTATGTAATCTTTCCGCATCTGAAACCCTAATTGATATTGCATGAATTCGAACCCTCTGTTTGCCTTTTCATCTCTACTCTTCGCTCATTATTCCGACCTGAATCTCTCTCTGCAGTGTTTGATTAATAAGCCAAATTCTCCCATATGTCATTTCCACACCTCAAAACACCATTTTTGTCTGAACGGTATAGGAAGGGAGTTTTCCAATGAAGTGCCACTCTTCCACTGTCATATCGAATCCCTGGGAACCGACCTTGTTTCACTACATTCGACTCAATACATAATTCCCCAACCTGTTTCGGACATTAGAGTAGGAAAAGGATACGATGTTCAATATATCCGAATTTTGTCTGAGAACAAAAGCTACTGGTAGGAGAGGAAGTCAAAAAACGAATGGATAGAAATGCTACAAGAATTTAAGAAAGTATGAGCATTAGAAGAGAAGAGGTGTGAGGACCGCTTTGTCTTGACTGTGAAGGTAGAGGTGTGTACAAATAGAAGAAGAGATGGATAACATGAGAAGCATTTGGTCGATGGAGCATCATCTTTACTATAAGATCGATTCCGAATCTGTTTCATTAGCTGCTTTATATAGTTTATTTATACCGTACAGCCAATGTAAACGGCCCCTAGTCACCAGCGGCTCTTTGAACTTGGGCTACGGTGGCGATTCAATCATTCAAGGAGCAGGGGAAGCTAAGAATCACATTACGGATTGGAACCTGGATGCGAACTACGCAACAATACGGCAAGTTGGAGAACGTAGAAGAAAAAATGAAAAAAAACACAAAATTAACATTATGGGACTTAACGAAACAGATTGGAAAGGTTCTGGAGACTTCATTAACAACGGATACCGAATCATCTACTCAGGGGGAAAAAAAGAAGCGAAATGGCGTTGCTGTAATAATGGATCAACATCATTCAAATAAAATCATCAAAACAAAATACAGAACATCGAACGATTAATGCTGACCATTATGCATCCAATGAGAACCATACTAATACAACAATTATACAAGTGTACATGCCAACGACACAGTATCAAGATGAAGACGTGGAGAGAGTTACGAAGAAATTGAAGAATTGATAAAAGAACATATACTTGGAAGAGTCCTAGAGATGGGATGCGATGCCAGATTGACTACATCGAAGTTAGACAGCGATACGGAAATAGTGTAAAGAAATCATATATATATATATTCCGGTGCAGATGCTAATACAGACCATAACTTAGTAATGATGACTACGAATTTGAAATTCAAAATGATCAATAGGAAGAACTACTCAAAAAATGGAATACCAACAAATTGCAACTAACACGCATCGGATGGTAGATGACATGCGGAAATCAGAACAATAATTGCCACGTGTAAACAACAAGCCTTTAAAGAGAATTGCTCACCAAAGGGTTAAACATAGAAACTAAGAAAAGAATGGTTAAATCAATGATATGGAGCGCAGCCCTATATGGATCAAAAACATGAACACTCCAAGAAAGCGATAAGAAGAAAATAGAAGCATTCGCAATGTGGATCTGGAGACGAAGGCGTGTTAAAAGAATTAAATACAGATTCATATAAGAATCTAAAAGATAAAGCAGAAAATCAAACAGCGTGGAGAAAACGGATGCTATAAACATGAACCTGCTTGACAAAAGCAGAACAATCGATAGACAGATAGATAATGCCTTATCTACTTATAAATAGATGCTGGCTATGTGTGTGGGTTTGTTTGTTTGTTTGTTTGTTCTTTATCTTCTTCTTCATTTTTACGCTATCATTCCCACTAAGGCCCCATTCGACGCAGAATTTCACTCGTCAAGTCATCGTCAAAATTTCCCAGTGATCGGACCATCGTAGCTACCATGGCGGTGCAATAGGTTTCTAGTTACTTTAATGATTCCCCTTTGTTGGTTTTATCTTTGCAAAATGCGAATCGATATTGCATCCGAAACCTCTTGGGAATTCTTTTCTCGCAGTGGCCTTTTTCGGTAGGACTACTAGCCTCCATATACTCTTTTTGGATAAAACTGTTATTCTCTCTATGCCTTTGGGGATACGTATACTTTCTTCCCAGTGGCCTTTGCACACAACTACTATTTGCTATTGCCTGAATGAATATAAGAAGATAATAAGCATGCAAAACAAATAACAGAATGAACTATAAGCTTATGACAAAATAAATCTAATGTTTCAATTATAAACACATTTCCATCCATATGTTAATATTGATTTCTCAATTTGCTCAGATCCTTACGTGAATTTGTTTTTATAAGTTAACTATACTAAACTGCCTTTGCGGCAAAAGGTTACCCTCACAATCTTAAATGTCTGACAAAGCCAATGATAGTTACAGTGTTAAATAATATTTTTCGTTTATTATTTTGCAAATGAGTAATTCCAATGTACGTAGGAACGGGCACAACCACTTTCCTATACTGGGCGCTCATACAACTTTATTATCTAAAAGGGCGCCATGAATGAAAATGCCTTGTTTTTTCCAGTACAACTTACATATTAAAAGAAGCGCTTAGACTAAAATTGCCTCCTTTTGTCCAATACAACTTTATTATTAAAAGGGGTGCCCTGACTGAAATTGATTCGTTGCACTATTATTATCGAAAGCAGCGCCCTGACTGAAATTGATTCGTTGCACCTTTATTATCGAAAGAAGCGCCCTGACTGAAATTGTCTCGCTTTATCTAGTAAATCTTTCTTATCAAAATAGAGCCAGTATAGTAGGATAGGCACAATAATATCTAAGCGGGGATGGACCGCGTGGACGCCCTGTTGCGCAACTGCATGGAAATATAATCGCTTTTTATATAAATAGAAAGCTTTCCACTCAAAGAACACACACAGCTAGTCTGCCAGATTACGTCATTCTTTGGCTCCAACAGGAACTGCTAAATGTTATTCAGTCAGATAGGAGCGTGAATCAGACGATGGCATTCCCAACAATGCTGTTATCCATTGTTGCACGTTTTCCAACAGATTGTGTTCTTATCTTGTTGATCACATCAAAATAGAAAGAAGAGGTCTGTCTTTCCCCATGCATTCCCCATTCATATTTCTTCATCTTAATATTCTCATTTATTTTCCTCTCAAAGAACACACTTTCATTCACTCCTAGTCTGACAGATTACGTCATTCTACTGCCCCAACAGGGAGGGAGTTGATGAAGATTTACCGGATGGTGGTAAAGAGTATTTGTGGTACGCGAGCGCAGCGTGGTGCTGTGGTTGACCAAGAATAGACTGAATAAGACTGAGAGTGTGCAGAGAGAGGGGCTCATGGCAGTCACAGGCATGGCAAAGTCAACACCTAAGGAGTCGGGGGTGACTCCGCGGAGCAGGTGGAGGCGAAAAGGAGGACTCTGGTGGCGTACAAGAAGGCGACGTGGGAGGAAGTGGACGATCCAAAGAGGGTGATGTGTGAGAGGAGGGGGAGGGTGCTGCTGGATACAAACAAGGGTTGGAAAGAGGATGGAATGTGATAGGATGGTACCGCAAGCCCCATGCTGGAGGTATTTAGGTAGAGCAGAAGGGAGCCATGAAAAGGAGTGGAGGAGACGGACAGAGGAGCAGGAGTGATGTGATGCAAGGGATGATTTTCTTCCTCCATTTCCAATGACAACTTTACCAAGGCGTCCTCACGTTTGCTTTTGATCGACGGGAATTTAGTGCATATGCAGTTATTGCTTTTGAAAATTAGACAATTTGCGCGACGCTGGAATGCTTCCAATTTTTAAATTAAGTTAGTAGACTGGCTAATCATCAGTGGAGCACAATACAAGATCAGGAATGTAATGATAGCATGGTATACATTTATTCAATAAGAAACTGTTTTGATCAGATTGGTCTCAAAATCCTGATGGCGTATAACTTACTAGCAGCTCTACTTAGGATCTTATCTATATGATCATTCCAGGTGATTCTAAAGTTTCAAGTTATTCCCAGTAAGACAAGATTATTCCCGATTGGAATATCAGGATAGGCCTATTGCTCAATGCCAAAAGGAGCATCCCGTGTTAGGAATATTTGCTTTGCTTTTGCATCATTTATCGTAAGCTTGTGATTTCTAAACACGCTCTTGACGCTATTGAGAGCCCTAAGATATCTCTACCTTGATTTATCGATTCCAAGAGAGATACGTCATTGGCATATTTCACCAGTAAATCATTGACATTGGTTATCTTAAGTGGTCCGATGAAAGCGGCATACAGACAGGGCACAAGTACCGATCTTTGGGAAACCCCGTACACCACAGCTGGCACTATAGTGCCGACTCTTACTTCCCAGAGCATCTGCAAGGTTCGACGATTCAGATAGGTTTTGAATCCAGCAGACAAAACCACGATTAACTCCGCTGTCTAAGAGACTGCGCAGTAGATAGCTGTTGTAAGACCTTATCGAACGCTTTGGATAGGTCCAAACATGTTAATCTGCCGGCAATCGAGTGTTCCTTATCAAGTTCTTTTGTTGCAATTTTTGCAGAATTTGTGCAGTACCAGTAAGACATTTGGGTCGAAAAGCGTATAGATTATCTCCATAAGCTAATTAATTAGCTCTTCGTATACACTGCCTCGTGCTAGCTTTTCTAATATCTTTGAGATTGCTGGTAAAAGTGATATAAACCGGAGATCGTTTTCCGTTGGTTTAGATGTTTTGGTAGGGCCGTTACATTTGTGAGTTTTCAGCATTTCGGAAACTTTTCCATTGAATAAGGCTCCATTCGACGTAGAATTTCAGTGGTCAAGTCATAGTCGAAGCTTCCCAGTGATCGGACTATCGTAGCTATTAATGGCGGTGCGGAAACCTCTCCTCGAATCGCAGTCAAATTTAGAATTTTTAAGGCTAGTTTGTTAGAATCAATTTTCTCCGACGATTTGAATCCTGTAAGTTAGTTTAGAAATAAGGTATCTTTGAATTCTTTTGAACATTGGGGCGGACATAGCGGCCTTTTAGTAAAAACTTAATTGCTCAGTAATGTTTTTTGGCAAGCGAAGCTGCAATGGGTGTCTAATAGTTTTTATTTTCGTTTTTAACGGGTTGTATAGCAGCATATCCCCATTTCGGAAGTAATCCCATCTCTTTGGTATGGTTGCTTTGAGGGACTGTATTCATCCATGGCTTATCTCCACTGGTGAGGGTTAGACCTATATGTCGATGGAATATTATCCATAGCCTGAGTTAAGATGCGGTAAAATTCAGAGCACATCTCCTCTAACAACTCAGCACGATAAACCGAAATGGAGTTTGCAATCCGAAGAGCCGATAAAAGGTTTCTAAAGTAGAAGCTCGAAAGGACCAGACTTTGAGTAACTTTTTGTCTTTGTTTGTTATATCTTCCGCAGACCTCAATAGAACACAGCAATGATCCGACTTACCAACATGAGAACCATTTTCACAGAGTTCTTATATTGAAGACGGAGTGCTTTTGAAATTCATATTTTTAATCGAAGAACGAGTTAATGCAAGTGG
The DNA here is from genome assembly GCA_032274565.1 of Nematoplana nigrocapitula. Lineage (NCBI taxonomy): Eukaryota > Metazoa > Platyhelminthes > Proseriata > Nematoplanidae > Nematoplana > Nematoplana nigrocapitula. Next base: position 6,409 of record JAUYWV010088057.1, on the reverse strand, counting down.
GGAAGTTTAGCACATTTCTGAATGCGAAATAGTTACCGAAGAATTCTCCTGATTTGAAGTTGTTCATATCACCAGCGATAAAGAAATTAAAATTTGGCGATTCGCTAAAAAAGAGACTATATGTTCGTTGGAAAGGAAGTTGTGAACCTCTCTGTGCACTGCGGCTGGTAGTCCTGGGGAATGTAGAGAACACAGACCAGCAACTTCTTCTGCCGCACATTTATGAAAAGTCCTTCGATGAATTCTGCGGGAGGCTCAGGGGTGGGCTTATGCTGCGTGTGCAGCAGTGCTGTTTTGCACCTATTGCAAACTGCTCCGTGTGTACGGTGTAGACCATCAACTCACAAGACGTCAAAAGTATTTAGACATAACAAGTCCCTGGGGATATTATGGTGAAGCCATGATTCCGCCACAGCTATAACACTTTTATTAAGGTAGCAAGTTATTCCCCATTGGGAAGGATTGACATAGTATTAACAATGTGAGTCACATTTAGAGGCAGAAGTGAATTTATTAGTCGCGAAAAAGTTTGTTCTTCTGGGCTATTTCGTTTCTGAGGTCGAATTGATCGATGACTTTTCCATTGGCTATTAACTTTCCTTTATGAATTTTACGTCGGAGTTTTCATTTTCGCTTTGCTTCTGTTCACAGCGCATTCAAAAGCACTCGCATCCGAATTCAGCAATTGCTCTTCACAGACGTAGTTTTATTAGTACTCTAGAAAGCACTCGCATCCGAATTCAGCAATTGCTCTTCGCAGACGTAGTTCTATTAGTACTCTAGACCGTTCTAATTTCAAGGTTATCCACACAGTTCCATTTCCCCATTTTTACCTCATATAGAAGTGGCCCTATCATATGGCGGCATCCGCACTGGCCCCATCTGGTTCTGCGACAGAGCAAAGGAGATCATGGACATGGCTGCCTTACATCCATCGAATTGTTCACTGTCTTCTTCTGGGCTGTCCGGCAGACAGTATAGAGAAGTGGCCCCGGAGGGATCACTTATTATACGTCTTCCCATGGGCATCGCAGAGTTGACACCTTATTTGAAAAGGTGTTTTTTTACTTTGAATTGCAAAGCGTTTGATTAATTCAATATTATCCAATCATCTTCGTTTTGTTTAAATTGTTATGAATTTCCCATGACATGTCTTCTTGAACGTTCTGGTGATAGTAGTTCTTGTAAATTTATATTTTCTTCTTCTTTTGTGCCCTTTTTATTCAATTTCATAGCATAACTTCTCTTCCCGTTTGTTATTATTAGTATCATTTAAAAAAAAACCACTCTGAAAAGGTGTAGACAAAGACCAAAGTAAAGAGATGGAAAAGTGGACGAAAGAGAGGGAGAAAAAGCAAAGACCATTGTGAATCCATTAATGTTATAAATGGACCCGAATGAATTCTAAACGACTGGCAGCACCAAGAGCTTCGTAGGAAGAGAACCTTCTCAGATGGAAATGAAAATGTGTGCAAAGATGGTAAATAAAGCAAGTTTTTAGAGAAATGTCACATTTCAAGTTGACGAAGAGCATGATGTAGAATTGGTGACACAGACTGCGTGCGAAGTTGACAAAAACAGAATGGTGTTGAAGGTGAGAAAATCGTCCTAACGAACTTGTACTCCCTTTCATATAAAATTAGAATGAAGGCCTATGCAACCGCTTTTACAATGGCAAAGAGTCATACAAAATAATAGCACCATGACGTATACCAGCACAAACTTTCGATTCACAGAGAGCCCACATGGTTTTGGTTTTCCACAGGCATTTAATTAAATGCTTTTTGGACACGGTTTTTCTAAAGCAAAATTTTATTTTTTATATCATAATGAGGCATTTTCGACGAACACACACATTCATAGGCACTGTACACACAAGTACAATACAAAATAACTTTTCAAAACAGTGAAAAAATAAATGCAATACATAGTGATTTCAGGATAATTTCAGCTTAGAATGCTTAGACAAGGCAAACGCAGTGGCTTTAATCGGAGTCACACGGTTATTCGTATAAGTCTTTGTCTTTCGCGTACTAACGCTGGTTAGGCTCTGGATGATAGCAGGACAAAGAAGACGAGGCAGGCTGGTTGGACACTATCGCGAGGGAAAAGCTGGGGACTTGGTGCGGAAGGCGGACGATAGAGCTGGCTGGAGGTTCGTGCAGTTACCGGAACTCGAACTCGACTTAACGGAACCGAATGATGGTGGCGATGATGATGGTTGCCATGGCGAATTTTGTAGTTGATGAAGTGGGTGGGTGTGAATTTGACATCTGCTTGTTTTCACCTGAAACGGAGAATGAAATCGGTAAGAAAGAGGAAATATAAATATATTGTTTACACATTGCTTAGTTTTAAAATAAGTAATTTTTTTTGGAATAAAATAAACATTCAAATTATAGTAAAACGATTAACCCTATCCATCCCGGGATATTTAACGCAGCCAGGTACCGGGGGGGGGGGGGGGCTGATTCGACCCCCCTATTGAAATCTACTTTAGGAGTGTGCTATAGTGATGAAAATTGCCACCTAATTAAAACAAAATGATCTACATATGACTTTGCATATATTTTTTATAAAAAAGTTACAGCAAATTTAATTTTAAAGTACATCGAAAAAAGTGATTTTTTTTAATTTTTCAAATTTTAATCGAAAAAATAACTATAAAATAAAGTACTGAGTGTCTGAATATTATAGTGCGTGTTGATAGTTTATTGTGTATTAGCAATGAAATAGAATTCACTAATATCCACCCCTCAAGGAAACGTTTTGTTGTTTTCCCTTATAATTAAATGAGCTAAAAATACGGGGGGGGACCTAGAGGCCTATAGCAGACCCCCTGTGGGGGTAACAACGATGAAAATATTATTTAAAGTTGTTTAACATAAAGTTAGGAAAAGTCATGAAAGCTGGAGATCACACGATTATCCAAAAAACAATCGCAGCAAAAATAAAGCATAGGGGGGCCGAATGAGCCCCTCCCTAGTGTGGATAGGGTTAAACAAATAATAAAAAAAACGAAGATTGGACACAATGCAGTTTCCATCTATGCGAGTGGAATAATATATATATATATTGATCATATAATAACTGATCAACAAAATACATACTTGGGTACTAAGAAGACACAGAAAGAATAACCGTAAACATGCCAAGGTGAAAGTGAGAACTCGACAGCTACCGGAATTCGGTGCACCCGACAGCTGATGATAGTGCAGAAATCGGGTCGACAGCGTTAATTCCTAACACAATTCTACATACTCATCTAGTCCATATATTGACAATATCGTGTTTTCATTTGAAACGAACGATTTTTCTGTGTTTTTGTGTGTACATTAAATTTCAAAAAATAGAAATGCATTCTTTACATTTACCTTTTGGGTGACATTTATTGCACCAACACTTTCCACTGGCGTCACTTCGATTTTCTTCACAGTTGTCTTTGTCACAATAGTCAATACACCACTGAATAGTCTTCTTCGGTTTTTCTTTCTCTGAAAATTGCAATGAAATCCAATTTAGCTTAGCTCACTTTGCACATTTTCTATAGCTACGTTAGGGGACTAGGTACATCTCTGCAAAAAGTAGTAAACTGACTCGACGTCAACTTGTTTTCCAGCTGACATCTCAAATGGAACACTGTTAAGGTCGATTTAGAGTAAATTTGGCTTATCTTGACCTGAAAATGCAGTACAATGTTTAGATGACTGCGCTCTTTTGCTGGTTGGTTGCGAATTCTACTGGTTCAACCACTGTATAGAGTGCTACTGTTACTCACATTCGTAGAGATGGCCTAGAGAATCGTTAACTGGCGGCTCACTATTTCTGACAGTCGCTAAGTACAATCAACTGAAAATTAAACAGTGTAGACCGCAACTTTGCAGAGTGTCTTTAGGAGTGCTTAACCGCGTCTGCTTCCAAGAAACAATGCTTCTAATTTATGGCATTAATCCACACACTTACTTCCAATATCACCAGCATCATCAAGCGTACACTCTGAGTTTTCGTATCTGACCGTGATGAAGGATCTGTGTGTGATCTTGTGGTAGGCCTTACAGACGTAGGCACCATTATATTCGGCTATCGATTTAGGGCAGTTGTACGTAAGCATTTGGTGAGCTGAAAAATAGAAAGGAACATTTTAAAGTAAAACACACCCGTTTAATATCAACGGAAATATAGTTACATATATTGCTAATTCCTACTGCAAAAAGTGTTTTATGCATGGAGGGAGACCGTTGCCTTATGGGTGCTTTGTAATATGAAGGTATTAGAGGAATAGCAAGACGCTCCTCCCATCATTATAGTCTTGGAGTAACACCTTGGACAAAACGTATCACCTACCCTTAGCCTCCTATACTAAATTGCAGGATCACGTCGAAGTCATCGGCAGTAGGGCGTTTACAAGGAGATGCCCTTAAAGGGGAGATAACTCTTTGATGGACGTCTACCAACTTGAAGATCTACATGACAACGATTGGCAGAAAATAATTGCAGATTTATGAAATTACCAGGACATCACTTTCTTCATGAGGGTATACCATAACAACTTTCCTCAATCGCTTTTAGTACCCCATAACAGTTGTACACGCTACTGGGGAGGGAACTCGAGCAAATGTCGATGACAATGGAAGTGACATAGAGTTACCAATAACCACTTGCTAATCGGCATCTGATCAGGGTTCTTTGAATAAGAATCGCATTACGAAGCTTGTATAGGACAGACCTCCAGGTCAGAACTGTGAGACAACCGCGAAAGCTTCCAATGCCTCTTCGTGAACTTCAGCACTTGAAAATCGATGTTGTTCGACTGGCTGAACTCAGATGGACAAGAGAGGCCACTTTCACTCGCACATCTATTCACACCTATTCAGGTGGATAATCTCGGAGTTGCAGTAATTCATAGCAAGGGGAAAACGAAAGAAAAAACTCAAACTGGTACAATGCAACATACATTGCCCACCATTACAAGAGAAGAAACAGCTGGCGAAAACAAGGAAGCTAGCTCACCGAGTTAACGAGCTTTCGAAGTCTTCCCAGGTCCCCTTCCTATCCTACCAGCCTAAAAGACTCATCAAACCGATACATCCACCAATACAGAGGGTGTCTTCCCGTTTGGATATTACCGTTTGGTCTAATACAGAATTTCCTGTTTGGCCTAAATAAGGAATGTGTTCATCTTTGAAGCATGTGGGGTTCACGAATGTTAAAAGGTTTGAAAGTTAAAAGTTGCCTATACGTTATAAAAGTTCATACTAATAGTCATCATGTAACTTCGGGCCGTGGACCGATTTATTGTTGTCTCCAGCCCAACCCGCGCACACAGCGCATGGCAGTCTGTGTAGGACAAACGGGACACATTACTGGCGTCAGACTGACTCATCACCGTCGGTCTAACATCAATTCAATAGTTAGGCCAAACGGGATGAATCCATGCAGAGACCATGACAATCAAACATTGGTTTAATAAATGAGCTTCCAATTTGCGGTACGCCAATTTCATGATTGTTTTTGGCACTTCCAAAGAGAACTACAGCAATGGCATTCAAGTTGCTGAATCTTTTGAAAGACTGTCAAATTTGTGACCAATTTGTTGATGACCAAAACGTGCCTTTAACATTGTTTAAATGATTTACAATTCTATCAATAAGTAGGAGTCACGTTTGACTACTCATATGCCCTCAAGGTCATTAGGAAAATGCAAATGAGTTATCGGTTTAAATCGACGACTCAATTTCTCTGATAGATTTTCAGAAAAGAAAAGTCAACCTGCTCGTTTTAAATGAGTAAATCACTTACGTGCACTCTTCATTTTAATGACAGATGAGATGGTTTTCTTGTGGTAGAACTTAGCCATGCGAATCCAGATGGAGCCACCAAGAATCTTATTCAAGCTCTCGTAAATGTGCAAATGTTTCCCGGACAGCCCTTCTTTTGACCAATCTGTAACGTTACACGACATTTTGCTAGTCGGCTTGCCAGACAGGGATGTGTAGTTCACTGGTAGGATGAGAGTGAACATTCCGGCAACCAAATCTGGAGATTCATCTGTGAATTGTAGAAACAGAAAAAAATCTTCTTAGAGTCAATGATCCCAAAGTATCAATGTATCCTAATTAGGCTTAAACAAATATTCCAAATAAATTTAATAAGTGTTCTAAAATGGTGTACATATATAATCCAGCTAGCACATATCAGGCCTCTGATCGTGGTAAAAGGGATTATCGTCCGTGTTGCTGTAGAAATTACTTATGAACAACGAACAATTAGAGTTTAAGTAAAGTTATTTGACAAATTTGTGGATTAAAAACAAATTATCTACTATTTAAAAGTACAGGTTTTCAAGTTCTTAATTTCCGAAACTCCATTCATAATTTCACACCTTAAAATAGTTAGTGCGTGCGTCAGA